>CM034154.1:490804592-490858148 GCA_019776745.2 Taxus chinensis
TTGGCCGATAGAAGGTATTTGTCTCAGGATCCATCTCCAAATCAGCGCCTGTAACAACCATGGTACGTGCGATTCGTGAATAAGAACGGATTCCACTACCCCAACGATTTCCAATGTTCCATTCCGCTGGTGTTCACATCCCGCTCGGATTCGCGACAACAGCGCTGGCACACTATTCATTCATCCTCAAATCTGTCTATGCCTTGCATACACCAAAACAACAACAAAAAAACCATTCAACCCGTTAGGTCTTTTTCAAACACTGCTGGAAATTTTCCAGTAACGGCGTAGGTTTATACATAAACGATAGCGGTTGCGTAACCGATACCGGTTCTCCCTAACCGCTACCGTCCACTATTATTTATACACCTTCTTAAAAACAACCACCTACGACAATAATTGTCGTTTCTCGTGTTTATAAAATATAAACATACCTGGAACCCTGGATTTGCCTCCCTGCTACCCTTAGCTCACCTGCAACCTTGTATAATTTTCTCTAATATCTACCCACATACTCTCCCCCATCTTACTCACGCAACATAACAGTAATTCAAATCACAAACAAAACAATACCTCTTGAGTGGGCAGCAGCTTGCGGTGGCCCTTGCTGCCCTCCCTGTCTTGCTGCTGGATGCTTCTCTCGTTCGGCCATGATCACCACCCTTTTCAACTTGTCTTTCTGCCTTCTTGCAAACCGCGGACACAATTCACTTCCGGGTTCTCTTTCCTTCTTCTCACCCAAAATCTCTCATGCAAATCCCTGTCTCAATCGAAAAAGCGTCGCGGTTCGCGTATTTAACCTTTGCATGGCCTCTAAAATTAAAACTCAGTTGCCACCCCTAGCTTTTCTATTTTAGAAAAGCTCATACCTAAAGAAACGGGTATCGGTTATTTAACCGATATCGGTTACTAGGACTACCGATATCGCGTACCACCGTCCTTTTTTAAAACAGGTTTTCTTTTCTTCATTTCTCTCTAAATTTTTGTCGCGCCCACCTCTTTGCATGCTAAGCAAACAAAATTTACCACATTGTTCATTCACCACACAAGATATAATTTCATAAAACATCATTTATACCAATACACAACCAATCAACTAACAAAATCAAAAAAAACTATCAATCTATACATCATTTGGACAAAAATTAAGTTACATAATCACCACTGTCACAAAACCACCAATTTATCACCATAACCTGTCATTCCTATATACGCAACAAAACCATCAGCTCATCTATCTATCTATCAACAGTCAAATTTAAACTCATCCCACATTGCTCTATATGACAACCTGAACCCCATATTTCAAAACATTTTAAAAACACAGCATGTGGATCAAAAACCTCATCATTTATATATGTATACCAGTTTTCAAAATACAATGTGCCTACATCGGGGGCCCTCGTGATCTCCATAACATACAAAGCCGGCACGCAGCCGCATCCCTACAAAATCTCGGACTCGCTCGCAGGCCGGTCTCTCATATCAAAAATATACTCGGATCGCAGGCCGGTATCAATACAACCCGTACTCGGCTCGCAGGACGGTATATAACTAAAAAATATAAATCAAAAACAAGATAAATGTAGGCACGCAGGCCTCTATCAATACAACCGGTTCGCAGACCGGTGCCCGTGTATCCGCTCGTACTCTCCCGGCCTCCGTCCTGCTATCCAGAATGTATACTGGATCAGGCGCAGCTGTATGCGGGCTCCTCTGCCAGGCTGGTGACCTCTGTAGGGTCTCCATATAATGTCTACTGCGGTAAGGCCCTCTAGCATATGTCTATAGTAGGCCACATCCCGACCTGCAACAACTACTCGTGGCTGGCCCACAACCCCCAACCACCTCTGAAAGCCATATCGGTATACGATCTGTGGCCCTGGCTGCTGGGGTAGCCCTACTGGCCTGATGCATACGATGTGCTCGTATGCCCAACAGTGCAACAAAAGGTCGAACAAATACCAAATCGCCTCCTCCGGCGATAACCCCATAACTCCCTGTATAATTGCACCAGATATACTGGTGCCCATGCAAAACAGGTGTGCTCCTCCACCATCTCCAGTAGCACCCCCATCAATGCCCATGGGAAGCGACCTCCCTCTGAATCCGGGAGGGCGAAGCAGGTGACCCCTATCATCATCAACACGGCAAGCCGTGTCTCATGTCTGTGTGCGCGGTACATGTCCCCATATCCAATGCTCGTGCTATGATATGTAAGAAGCGCGGCTGCATCCCCAAAAAACCTGTAGTATGCTATCCATGGCAGTCTCTGAATCCACCTGGAAAAACGGCCTCTCCCTCGATCGGTAGCCGCAGGATGCGATACACATCCTCTAATGTGACGGTCATCTCCCCAGTCGGCAGATGGAACACATTGGCCGCCGGATCCCATCTCTCGATGAGGGCGACCGTCAGGCTGTGATCTCTGTCGATCGCTCTGTACCTCTGGACCCCGCCAAGCCCCACCTCGCGCATGATGGCCCAATGCGCCGCAGATAGTGTGGCCTCATCCGACTCAATAGTGGAGGCATCCTATCACGCATCGTCAATGCTGACGTGCCTGCAAAATCAACCCACATTCTTAGACCCAATCGTTATAATAACATCTACTTTACCATTCTACCCCCCTTTTTTTGTAACACCCAAAAATCTAACCCTACCCCAACACGCTACCTTACCCACCCGAAACCCAACCTAAAAAACACTAAACCCCATCCTAAACCCAACCCATACCCCGACTCTCTACCTACCCAATCAACCCCACCCCAACACGCTACCTTACCCACCCGAAACCCAACCTAAAAAACCCTAAACCCCATCCTAAACCCAACCCCATACCCCGACTCTCTACCTACCTAACCCAACTAAACCCAACCCCACACAACCCACCCCACCAAGCCACCCTACCCACCTTCAACCCTATCAACCCAAAACCCTCAACCCCACCCATACCCCGGGTCTCTACCTACCCAACCCAACTCAACCCAACCCAACACAACCCACCCCACCAAGTCACCCTATCCACCTTCCAACCTATCAACCCAACACCCTAAACCCCACCCATACCCCGACTCTCTACCTACCCAACCCAACACAACCCACCCCACCAAGTCACCCTATCCACCTTCAAACCAACACCATACACCCTAAAAAACCACTCCCAACCCAACCCAACACCCCAACACCATACACCCTAAAAACCACTCTCAACCCCTCCCTCCCCCACCGATACCGGCCGATACAAGACCGATGCCGGTCCCCCTATTACACCTCACCCTCTGTTTTGCGACCGATACCGGTCGCCTAGTGACCGACATCGGTCCCTGTTTACTGCCCGAGCCGAACCCGCGCACGGCCCCCAAAACTCATTTTTTACCTATTTCTACCCATCCACCCACCCAAAAACCCTAAAATTTTACACACCTAGCCGCCTTAGCCTATCTAACCTATCTACCCTCTCCCTTTCTCAAATTACCTCCATTTACCCATTATTTCCTACAAACTACCAATTCCTACCCAAATCCCAAAAACAACATAACTCAACCAAACCACCAAAATAAAGAGTTTAGAACCTACCGGTACGACAACACGTCGTCGTGGTGGGATGGGTGGTGGCGGTCCAGCTGGTCCAGCCCCTCCAGCTCCTCCTGCCTGTGCCATGGCTCCAATCCTGATCTGCTGGGTCCCCGGCCAATCACCTGCCGCCTCCTCAACTATTCGGGCCCACTATCAACTCTCTCCGCCAATCAAATAGCTCCACCCCTCACTCAATACCCCTCCAAATCAACTCTCCACGTCAGACAAGTCAAAATTTGGATTACAAAAAACAAAAGTGACAATGACAGGCCGTATATTTCTTTTTATAGGTTTTTCGACTTAAACCGATGTCGGTTTCCTTTTGCCCTAGGAAACCGGTATCGGTCCCTTAACCGATATCGGTCATGATGAATCGACGTCGGTTTGATACCTCTTTTACCCCATTCTTTTCCGTTCCTTACTCCTTGCCTCTTTTTTACCAATATCGCCTCTGTCCACCTTTGTTGCACAACATTTGTTCCCTGGTCCGGCCCAACCCAAGGCCTCGCCCTACCAATTGGCCCGACCCAAGGCCTCAACCTACCAATTGGCCCGACCCAAGGCCTCAACCTACCTATTTGGCCCGACCCAAGGCCTCACCCCACTTATTTGGCCCGACCCAAGGCCTCGCCCCACTTATTTGGCCCGACCTAAGGCCTCGCCCTATCAATTGGCCCGACCCAAGGCCTCAACCTACCTATTTGGCCCGACCCAAGGCCTCGCCCTACCTATTTGGCCCGACCCAAGGCCTCGCCCTACCAATTGGCCCGACCCAAGGCCTCAACCTACCTATTTGGCCCGACCCAAGGCCTCGCCCTACCTATTTGGCCCGACCCAAGGCCTCCACCTACCTATTTGGCCCGACCCAAGGCCTCAACCCACTTATTTGGCCCGACCCAAGGCCTCGCCCCACTTATTTGGCCCGACCCAAGGCCTCAACCTACCTAATTGGCCCGACCTAAGGCCTCAACCTACCACTTGGCCTGACCCAAGGCCTCGCCCTACCTATTTGGCCCGACCAACGTTTTATTTTATCCATCCATCCTGTACCTTGTGTTCAATCGAGCTCACTTGTTCGTGTTTTAGCATGATTAGGGTCCTTGACTTGATCTGTCGACCAACTTTGTCTAGACCTAGACCGTGACGTTTATCTCAACCAAACCAACCATTTGGTACTGCCGAACATGCCTAAACGTTCCTGTACCTTACCTGTTATATACCCTGGAGCTACTTCCTATGCCTTGGATACCAGGATTATATCACCCTTGTTTGGATAAACTATCGACCTTTGCCTATACATTGCTGGTTTGCTCGTCAAATCATGTAACCTAGTCGTACTATTGCATTTCAACATGCGTCTGCTTCCTTGGACCTACACCATCACCTTACCATCCTCTCTACCACATATACCCTTTATCAACCCTATCCCTGATTTCCCGTTCACTCAATCTGTGATAGATTTGAGGGGGATTACCTATATCTTTAACATGAGAAACCACTTCATATTATTGTCCGCGCAGCTTTACAGAACAAGCTACACGACAATAAGGGGCTAATGTAGACACCAAATTCGTGTCTCACGACCCCTTGTGACCCGCATCCCATTTCGCAACCTAACCTCATTACCTAAACTTCACACAATTATTTATTAATTACTTTGTAATTGATAAATCCACATCGCCTTACCTACCACCTCACTTGGCCACCTCACCATGACCTAGCCCTAACCCTAAACTAACCTAATTAGGACCCATGACTTGGTCTAGACTCACATCCATAACTAATGCCTCCTTACTCGCACCCAAAGCCGACCTTCTAGCCACTTGACCAAGCCCGCAACTGATCTCTCGGGAGAAAAGCAGGGAAGGTGGGCTATTTTACTAAAAATAGCCTACTTTTTCCTAACCGATGCCGGTTCCTACTCGACCGCCGTCGGTTACGCAACCGCCATCGGTTCCCTGTAAATGGGCTTCCCAAACCAAAACAACGGATCGGAATTTCATTTTTGGAAATCAGTCGAAGGATTTTTAATCAAAGGAGAGTCCAAAGCGATCAGCAGAGTCCAGAACTTCACTTGACCAAGCAGAGACGAGTAAAGAAACCAGAAGAGTTGGCAGCAAAGGAGATCAACTTGCACCTTCATCAAAAAAACCAGTAAGTTATATCTTGCATGTCCTCCATTATAACATTTCTTGTGCTTTTGGAATTGTAATCTTCCCAAATCCGTTCCTGAACCCATTATCTAACGTACCATTGCCTCTAACCATCATTCCTTAGCTTCTAACCATCCCATTTCTCAATACTATCCAAAAACCAGCCATTACAAACACCACAACCAGCCCAGAAGATCCTAGAACCAACCGGTATCGGTTATCAGTGACCGCCATCGGTTATAGATAACCGGCATCGGTTCCTTTGATCAAAACCAAGAAAAACAGCCTTTTCCCTACCCAGTTCCACGAAACAATTTAATTGGTACTCTACAGTATTTTGTGTTAATTCATATTAGCAGGGGAACTGACCACCTTCGAAAGGAAGTTTCATACTTCCTGGGCCCAAGGCAGTTCCCTCATTTATTATCTAATCAAAATCTTGTGGTCTTGTGTTCTTATTTGCAGGTAGTCCTTCCAAGACAAAAAGGAGTTCTTCACAGTCAGCCTGATCTTTCTCTACGGTACGCGCACATCATCTCGACATTCTACAGGTATTCCTCCTAACCCTAACCTTATCTGTTTCTATAAGGAACGAAGCATTTCCGAGTGAAACATCTACATCTCCAACCATGTCTGAATCTACATAACCACGTAAAGTGGTGTCTGATCCACTGTAGCACAAAATTGTCCCCATGGTCCCTCTCAAATACCGAAGGATCCACTTTACCACTTGTTAATGCTCTTTACCTGGATCACTCATAAATCTACTCACAGCTCCCACTGCATGGGCAATATCAGGCCTAGTGCACACCATAGCATACATCAAACTGCCAACCGTTGAAGAGTAAGGTACTTTGGACATCTGGTTTCTTTCCTACTCTATCTTGGGACACTGCTCCTTTGATAACTTAAAATGTCCTGCCAAAGGAGTCCTAACTGGTTTAGCATCCTGCATGTTAAACCTGTCCAATACCTTCTTAATGTACTCTTCCTGAGATAAAGTCAACTTCTGTTCCTTCCTATCCCGAGTTATCCTCATACCAAGGATTTGCCTAGCTGCCCCCAAATCCTTCATATCAAAGGATTCACTTAGCTGTTTCTTGAGTACTTTTATTTCTTGCATGTTTTTACCTGCAACCAACATGTCATCAACATACAAACATAGGATAATATAACTTCCATCCTCAAATTTCTTTGTGTACACGCAATGGTCAGAATGACATCTAATATAACCTTGCTCCATCATGAAGCTATCAAACTTCTTATACCATTGACACAGAGCTTGTTTCAATCCATACAAGCTCTTATTCAGTTTACACACCATCTCCTCTTTACCTTTGACCTCATAACCCTCTGGTTGTTGCATATATAGTTCCTCCTCAAAATCACCATGGAGAAATGCAGTCTTTACATCTAACTGTTCTAAGTGCAAGTCTTCTGCTGCCACTATTCCAAGAACAGTTCTAATAGAAGTCATTTTTACTACAGGAGAAAAGATCTCATCAAAATATATACCTTGTTTCTGTGTAAACCCCTTGACCACCAACCGGGCCTTATATCTTTTCTTTCCTCCTTCTTCATCTTTAACTCTAGACACCCACTTGTTTTGCAATGCTCTTTTACCTTCCGGTAGCTTCACCAAATCCCAATTCTAGTTCTCCATGAGAGACTTATGCTCCTCATCCATGGCTTGCTCCCACTTCTTACTGGCATCTACCTGCATTGCTTCATCAAAGCTCTCTGGCACTCCACTATCAATGAGTAATAAATAATAAAGAGAAGGAGAAAAATGTTTAGGTTCTTTTCTTACCCTAGAAGACCTCCTCATTGTAGGAGTTTGGGGTTCCTGTTGAGTCGGTTCCTGAACTGATTCATGGGTCACTGTCTCATCCAGAAGATCATCTACCACTGCATATTCTTTCTTGGATTCTTCCCTATTTTCCTGCAACTGTTGCTTATACATGACTTTCTCATTAAAGACCACATCCCTAGACCGAATGATTTTCTTGTCCTTAATACTCCAACATTTAAATCCAAAGTCATCACCACCATAACCAATGAAAGTACATTTTTCTGATTTAGCCTCTAGCTTGGTCCTATCATCCTTGTCTATACGAATAAACACCTCACATCCAAAGACTCGAAGAAATGAATAATCAACTTTCTTACCATACCAAGCCTCCTCAGGTATGCCTCCATCCAAGGCACTTGAGGGTCCTCTGTTTATCAAGTACACAGCTGTGCTCACCACTTCTACCCAAAAAGAAAGAGGCAGTCCTGCATGTAACCTCATGCTCCTAGCACGTTCCATTATTGTTCTGTTCATCCTTTTTGATACCCCATTCTGCTATGGAGTTCCTGGAACCGTCTTTTGCCTACGGATTCCATTCTTAGAACAGTAGTCATTAAATTCATGGCTGTAATACTCCCCTCCATTATCTGACCTGAGACATTTTAGCTTAAGACATGTTTCATTCTCTACCAAGGCTTTCCATTTAACAAAAGTGTCAAATACATCAAAAAAATTTCTAATACAATAAACCCAAACTTTCTTTGTTGCATCATCAATAAAAGTAACATAATAGCTTGAACCCTCAAGAGATGATACCTGAGCTTGCCCCCACACATCAGAATGCACCAGCTCTAACTTACTCTCTTTCTTTGTAGGTCCTCACAGAACTCCAAACCTGTTTTTGTATATCCAGGCAAATTCTTCTTTATGGTGTCCATGCCCTTATGGCCCATATGACCGAGCCTATAGTGCCATAATGTTGTATCTGCATCTGAATCCACAAGATTACAATCATTAGTACTATCAGTGGTTAAATACAAGGTTTCAACCTTCTTACCTCTTGCCACCACAAGAACACCCTTAGTAACCTTCCAAGAGTTAGCTGTAAATATCATAGTACAACCATCACTTCCCAATTGCCCCGCCGATATAAAATGTATCCTTAATGTAGGCACATGTCTGACATCCTTCAATAGCCATGTATTCCCATTTTGCATCTTAACCTGAACAGAACCTTTTCCAACTATACTGCAAGGCTCATCATCACCAAGAAAAACATGCCCAAAATCCCCTTGAACATAATCAACAAAATAATGCCTATGTGGAGTAGCATGAAAAGAAGCCCCTGAATCTAAAACCCAAGATTCAGTAATATTATGCAAAGAAAGAATCAAAGCATCCTGACATACATTACCTGATGCCACATTTGCCTCCTTGTTTTCTTCCTGTTGTTTCTTCTTATCCTGAAGCTCCCAACAGTCCTTCTTTACATGCCCAGGCTTTCCACAATTCCAGCATATAATCTTGTTCTTGGATTTTGACCTTGCCCGATCTTTTGATTTTCCATGGTTTCCTCTATTCTTTTGTCTCCCTCTAGTTTCCAATGTCAAAGCATTCCCTAAAGTAGAAAATTCCCTGAAGCTTTTTCTTCACATTTCCTCGCTTAGAATCACCCCTACAACATCCTCAAACTTCAACTTCGAGTTAGCTGGAACCGAGTTACTTACCGCCATTACCAGGCTATTCCAACTCTCAGGTAAAGAGCATAGAATTAATAAAGCCCTAACTTCTTCATCAAATTCTATTGTAACCGAAGCTAGCATATTCACAACCGTATTGAAATCATTTAAATGATCTGCTACTAAACTATTCTCAGACATCTTCATAGTAAACAACTTTTTCATTAAAAATATCTTGTTAGAGGCAGAGGGTTTTTCATATAACTTCCCTAATGGATCCATTAGATCTTTTGTAGTCTTTTCCTTTGAAACATTAAATAATACCAAAGATGCAAGACATAGCCGAATTGTCCCAAGTGCCTTCCTATCCAGCAAATCCCATTCTACATCTGTTATACTCGAGGGTTTGTTCACCTTCTCAGACAACGGAGTATAAAGATCCTTTTGATAAAGGTAATCTTCCATCTGCATCTTCCAAAGACTAAAATTCTGCCCGTTGAATTTATCAACCCTAGATCTTCCTTCATCTACCATAGCTCCCACTCAAGCTAAAAACTTTCCGTGCGATTCAACACTTCAGCAAACCAAACCAGGCTCTGATACCAATTGTTAGGAAATAAGGGATAAAATATGCGGAATAATCCCTCACAGAATCGCAACAGTAGAAACTAATATGCAGAAATTATTATAGATCTCAAATAAAATTGCAGAATAAAATAACACAACACAAAGAGACAGTATTTACCATGGTTCACCCAATTTGGGCTACATCCACCAAGAATCACTTGCTCAGATTTTATTACAAGCCACCGCTCTCTCAATACAATACCCAGATTCGTTTGGAGCTATGCTCAACAAACTCTACAGAATTCACACCCGAATTCAAAACACATCTGCAATACATTTTCTTGTCCATCTATCATATGCATAAGACCGTATAAATAGACAACTATTTAAGCAGTTTTACAAAACCATGGGTATCAAAACAATGGGGGAAAACGAAACTATCCATAAACCTATGGGTAACCGAAGAGGTGGTTTTACAAAACAATGGGTACCGAAAAAACATGGGCCCAAAAACAGCCCATAACGGTTACCCATTACCCATAGGTTAATAAACCACCCATAAAAATTTACTCCGGGGGCTTCGCCTCCGAATCCCCCCTGACCCGCTCACCGACAAGCGGGACCGCTGTAAAAATACCCGAGTGTAACACATAGAAGGTGTACCACACTCTAACATGAAAATAGGCTCCTCAAACATAACAAATCTCATATTCTTTTTTAGGAATCTGACTGTGGGGTCTATTTCTTGGAAATGGATAAATACATTCCAGAGCTAGAACTTCAATCTGAGCTAGAACCAGAAGGATTTGAAAAAGTTTGGACTCTAGAGTTTAAAGGTAGTTTTTGTTCTTTTGGATCAGGGGCCGACATTCTTTTAATATCTCTAGATCATGAGATATTCCTATACTCCCACAAGCTGACGTTTGAGATCACCAATCATATGGTGGAGTATGAAGCCTTGCTATTAGGAATGGAACAATCTAGAAAGAAAGGAGTAAGACTCCTCAAAGCCCAAGGAGATGCTAAACTTCTAGTAAAGTAAGTTTGAGGGCAAAATCAAGTCAAAAGAGATGAGCTGAAGCATTATAGAGATAAAGTGCTTTCTACCACATTGGATTTTGTAGCCTTCTTTATGGACTTCATTCCAACCAATCAAAATTCCAAAGCAGACTCTTTGAAAGTCACAGTTGCACTATTGAATCCGGATAAACTACCATTCATATTCAGAAAAGAAAACTATAAAGTGGAGATGGTCTACCACCCTAAAGTCCCTGATAGTGTTGAACAGTGGCAAACCTTCTACGATGACAAACAAACATTTGCATGTATGCATGTTGAAGGGAATAAATCACCACCACGATGAACAATCATGGACAAAATTGATCCTGGTTATGATGAAAATAGTGGAATAACCTAGCCAAAAGGTAACGAAATCCCCAAGGGTTTCGACAAATTTGATTCACTCTGGAAAGGGCCCTTCATGATCAAGAGAGGTATGTAGTGCCCACTTCCATTTGACACCTTTTTGATACTGATCTTGATACTGTTGATTACATTATGGACATTATTATGGTTTTGATTTAGTATGATGTTAGATGTTTGACCATGGATTGTTGTTGATCTTGATTTAGTTATGATGCATGATGATTATTAGAGACACTTCATATGTGGATGATGATATACTATTTGACATGGATATATTGTGAATGTTGTTCGGGCATGTGATTTTTGGATATTGTGAGTAGACCTAGAAAATGGACATTATATGATGATGATATAGTTGTTGATTAAATTACAAATGATATAGTTGTTACTTTGATGTTGTTGTGATTCATTTATATAGATGATTTTTGAATTATATTTATATCATGTTGGATGTTCTGATATGGCCACAAGGCCAAAGGAGGTATTTGTGTTTTGCAGGTTAAAATATCACAACAAACATCGGGGGATTGGAGACCAACCACATTGGAATTCTAGATGAATTCAACAAGGTCACCATGGCAACATGTTTTGTGTGTGTGTGTTGTTTTGTTAGGGATTCCCATGGGGGGATTACCTTTGAATGTGACCAAGGGGTTATGTGTATTTTATTAATGTGGTTCCTTTTTATTATTGTTTGTATGTATTTTATTAGTGATGTGTCCCTTTCTTTTATTTAATTAAATTGTGGTAGATTAATGTGAGAAAACATATGGTTAAAAGTTAATAAATAAATAAATCAAATTTGGGATATAAGAAAGTAATTATTAAAGTTGTTGGTGTTTTGTATTAAATGTTGTAAGTATGTGTAAGTGATGTGTAAGTATGTGTAAGAGTTGTGTAAGTCAGATTTTGGAGTATGAAACACTCCACCTCCTTGGAAATTCGAATTTGTCCTTGGAGGCTGTTTTTGGAGGCTTGTGGGACAAGTAAAACTTGTCCCATGCCTCTTAATTTTATTTACCAACCATACCTATGGTTGGAGGGTTGATTTTAGACCTTTTTAATGCATTTTTATAAATCAAGTTGCATGTTTTTATTGCACTCTTCTTACATTTTATTTAATTCAGTCCTTTGGGGTGTGGGTTGGATTGGAGTGTGTAAGTTTATTGTCATATTATTCACCCACCTCTTAATTGTGCATTGGAGAATGAAATTTGACTTTTGTGTTGGAGTTGAGGATGTGTGATGTGGCATCCTACATGGATCCACCTCATCCTCTTCTCTTCCCTCTTCTATAAAATTGAAACTCTTTGCTTTGTTTTGGGTTGTTGAAACATTTTGCATGCTTCCTTGGGAAAATTTTCTTATTGATTAGAGCTATTACTTTTGGAAGGAGATTGGAGAACTTTACATGCTTGTTGGTTGCTGATTTTGGGACTGTATTTGACATTGAAAGCTTGTTGTGTTGGAACCAAATCTACCATGGAGAGGTAGGAGCTTAGCTCTTCTTTTATGTTGTTATTTCTTTTTGTGTTTGTGTGAATGGTGAATGTTTTGTGTGTTTATTGGTTGTTTGGGTAGACTGCCATAGGAATGGTGTAGGAGAAGGCTATGGGGAATTCATGTGGGGGGGCATAAGGGAATGCCAGTGGCATCATAATTCTTGTGGAGGGAGTTTGGGTTTGGGATCCAACATGGAAAAGAAATAGCTTGCATTTCTTACTTTGTGGGGGGCATAAGGAGAGATTGTGGGGGGCATAAGGATATGTGTGATGTTTTATATTGGCGGTTTGTTACAGGTGGATGCCCAATTCCCATTGGGAGGCATAAGAAACTTCCCCCATAGCTCTTGCTCCTTTGGCTTGCATGATGAAGCCTGAGTTCTGTATTAATGTTTTAATGCAGTTGTAAACTATTGTTTTGTTGGACTGTGTTTTAATTTGAAATGTGCATGTTGAAAGAATGTTGTGTGTATGTTTTGTGGAAGCCTGTTGTTGCCATGAGTTGAATCAAACCTTTGATTGCATTGTGGTTGGGGCTCCAGGGCCAATGAAGAAGGATGGATTCTCCTCTTCATTGGATGTCTTGGTTGGGTGGAGAGCATTGCCTTTCTCCCACTTTTGTTGTGATCAAATTGGAAGAAAAGGGAACTTGAATGTTGTTGTTCTGGAGCAGAGGAAAATAAAGTTTGACAGTCCCTTGTGAAATAAATTCTTTTGTAACCTTTCCCACTTTGAAGTGGATGAAATTGTAAATGTTTTGGAAATGGAAATATGTTGTATGGATTATGAAATTTGTAAAGTGAAATGAAAAGAGACAGACTTTGTTTTGCTTTGAAAGAATGTGAAGGAAAATGTAATATTCTCCTATGTAATTAATAAATGATTTTGGAAAGGAATAGAAAGAAGTTGTAAAATTGCCTTTGGAAATCAATGAATGAATGAAATGTTTTTCCTAAATTACATTGTTAAATTGAAACTAATTATATCAATGTTTTGGAATCTCTGTTTGAAAGAAAGGAATATGTATGAAAGGAATTGTATTACTTGTTCTTTTGAAAATATGATAGAATTGGAAATCAGACTTTGCATTTTAGTTAGTAAATGGTTTGATTAAATCACTTAAATGTATTAGACTAGAATAGAAATGAATTTCCATAGTTGGAAGATGAAAATGATAAATAGATCCTTAAAAAATTGATCTCTGTCTCAAAATTTAAAACTAGCAATTAATTCATCTAAAATGAACAGTTCGAACCTACAAACAATAATCAACATTGAAACATTAAAATTTAACATGTTATGATATCAATGAACTCAATTTGACAAAAAAACACTTAAGGAAACAATTTAAAACATTGCAAAATCGGACCCAAACTTTTTCACATTCGTTTTTCTGTCAATTGTTGGAAAATTTGAATTGGAAATCAATTGAGCAAAATTACCTTTCAAAACATCCTAAAATCCTTCTCAGAATAATTCTCCATGTCTGTTTAGCATGTTGAGTGAAGCAGGAGATCAAATTGAGCAAAATTTTATAAGTTAAAATTTACCAGTTTGCTTTTAAAAAGCATGCAGGCCATTTTCTTAAAATTGACCCCTTAAACTTTATCAAAATCTAAAATTTATGATTTATGTGCAAAGAGGGCATCGAGAAATTTCCAGAAAGTCCTTGTTTTCCCAAAACCAAGCTTTCTATCAAAATTTATGGCCTTCAGAAGTTTTCTTCACTGCATTAAAATTTTGGGAAAATTTTCCTTGGCGGGCCCGCGGCCCGAATTTTTCCCTTGGGACTTAATAAAAAAATTTGGAATTTTTTTAACTTTTTCCTTGCCGCCCCGCAGCCAATCAGAGGCTGCCACGTGGCCTCACGAGGCATCGGCGGAGGCACAAAACCATTTTTTCTTCCTTAGAACCTTTTTTAAAATTTTGGAAAATTTTATTAATATTCTCTGCTGCCCCGTAGCCAATGAAAGGCTGCCACATGGCAGCATGGGGTGACAGTGGAGGGGGCGGAACCCACGCAACCTTATCTTTTTTAAATTTTGTTTTGTTGGAAAATTTTTGAGTTTACCTCCGCGGCCCCGCACTGTCGCCCTGCCTTGGAAATCCATTCCACAGACGTGTGGGCCTATGCATGTCACTTATCCCTTTCACCCTCCTTTGGTGAAATTCCCCAAACTCCTTTGCCGCCCTGCCCTTCCCTCATTTTCTTCCCATTTTGGCTTGGAGCTCGACACGTGTCCTTGGCGGACCGTGGGTTGCCCCCCCCGCACAGGAAAAATTTGCAAAGTCTTCCTGTGACTCACCAACTCGCCCTTTTGGGAAATTTTTCATCCCTGGGCCCGCAGGCCCACTCTTGGGGGAAAATTTTCACCCCAAGGCCCACCGGCCCATAACTTGAGTTTTATAAGGAGTTAGGAGGACTTCTTTATATCATTGGAAAGGTGAGGAAATTTCCTATCCAATGGGAATGATTTAGGGAAATTTTGAATGTGTTAAGTGTGAGAAAAATCAAGTTGAAACTCTAAGCCTGTTAGAGAGTGGGTATGGTGATAATTTACCCTCTGAACCTAACTGAAACTCCTAACCCTAAATTTTGGACCTTGTGACCTCTGATAATTATTAAAAAAATACGAAAAGTATGTTCCAGTGAATTTGAATTGTTCCGGAACTTGTTAGTGGCAACTGCTGCCTTGTAACCTGGTAGTAGACTCCTTTAAACAAAAAAATTATTCCATAATTTTCCTAACTAATCCTAGGTTGTTTCTTGGGTCTCAAGTGGGTTGTTTTAGCAGGCATCACACTTGGTATCAGAGAAGTGGTTCAAAATCTTGGACCATTGGGCACACTAGAAAACTTGGGACATGAAACTTAAACCTAGCACACTTTTAAATCTAGAAAACAACTTAGTTTAGAAATTACATATTTTAGTAAACATGGAAATTGAATAAAACTTAGAAAAATGAACTAACTCTTGCCTTGGTCTGTGCAGGAGGCACAGATGGGGTGAGGGGAATTTTCACATAGACCCAGACTTACCACCACCAGATAAGGGTGTAGCAGCCATCCTACCCCAGATTTTGTAAACTCTTCAGGATGTTAATGTCGCTCTACGTGGAGGATTAGGAGGAGGACATGTAGCCAGACATGATAGGGAGCCATCTGTTGAGCTCAGGCATCTCCTCGACCCAGCGAGGAGCATAGAGGAGAGAACTCCCATGTAGAGTCAGCCAGGGCAGAGTCACCACAGAGGGGATAGGGTGACCGAGTTTCAGAGCATAGAGAGAGGTCTCAGAGCCCTAGGCTTAGGGATGAGCATGCAGAGAGACCTAGAGGCTGTCAGACCACAGCTGTAGATCACATCAGGGAGATCCTGAAGCTTTGACCCTCACATTATTCTGGTGACACAGGTGGATTTCAGGCAGAGGCCTGGCTAGTGAGCTTGAGTGGTTGCTTCAAGCTTTGTCCTTGTTCTAGCAACACGAAAGCTCGTGTTGTGATCCATCTACTGAGGGATGGAGTAGGAGTATGGTGGAGGATAGAGGAGCAGAAGCTCCATGTTGATTCTAAGACAGTGACCTGGGAGCTATTTGAGGAGAGATTCAGGAGTAGATATTTGTCACGGAGGTTCATACAACAACGGATAGATGAGTTTCATGACCTCCGACAGGCATCTCTTTCAGTAGCAGAGTATGAGAGTAGATTTTTGGATCTACTCCAGTATGTTGAGTACATGCAGGATGAGTAGGTGCGGATTCACAGGTTCATCTGGGGCCTGAATCTAGACATTGGAGGTGTAGTGTGGATCCATTGTCCACAGACATTAGCTGAGGCCATCGAGAAGGCCTATATAGCAGAGGAGACTCGAGGGAAGACCCAGCAGGCTAGAGACCGAGTCCAGAGCCGCATACAATAGATGCAGGACAGTAGATCGAGGGGGTCAGTACTTCCTTCCTCATGGTGGACAGGGTTCAGCATAGTCATCATTTAGACCATAGTAGTAGCAGCAGCAGTAGTCCCGCCCACCTCATAGACCTCCACAGAGAGTTGATGCACAGAGAGGTCGGAGTATGGGGCCTCCTCCTAGGGGTCCCATCAGGACACAGGGTGGACCTAGAGCTCAGTCAGTGGGAGCTCACCAGTAGAGACCTCAATAGACCACAGCCGGATCATCAAGATCCATGCCATAGACTTCCATAGCACCTATTGGAGGTGCTACTCATTGGGGAGGATTAGAGGATGTTTTGGTTGTGGTGTTACTGGACATTTTTGGAGAGACTACCCACAGAACCCTAATAACAAGGGTAAGACACAGATCTCAGAGCCGACTGTTGGTGACATGGGACGCAGCCACAAGATTTATGTAGTGGTTGAGAACCACCAGGCCGAGCATCAGAGTACAGTCATTGAGACTACAGGTAGCATTGGTGGTATTCCTACCTCTATATTGTTTGATTCTGGTTCTTTTGATTCTTTCATTGCACCATCTTTAGTAGAGCGATGCAGGCTGGTGGCAGTTAGGTAGGGTCATAGTTGGGATGTTGAGATGGCTTCTGGAGCCAAGATCTCTGTAGACTCCTTAGTTAAGGAGTGTGTAGTGGATTTGGGACCTTTCACCACTACCTCAGATCTCTGTATCCTTCCTTTGGGCTCGTATGGAGTCATTTTGGGTATGGATTGGTTATCTACACACAGGGCCAGGATGGATTGTTACCACAAGACTATATCTTGTGCAGATGATTTGGGAGTTGAGTCAGTGATTTCAGGGGTCAGGAGACCCATTTCTATTCGCACCATCTCCGCTATGCAGCTTAAGTGGTGTGTGCGATGGGGTTGTTAGATGTATGTTGTTACAGTTAGTGACAGATCAGAGGATGGGTCTAGTGGACCATTGCTAGATGATCACCCCATTTTGAGAGAGTTTGTAGATGTCTTTCTAGGGGAGCTACCGGGGTTACCACCCCCATGTGAGATTGATTTTCATATAGATCTAGTTCCGGGAGCAGAGCCTATCTCACGAGCACCTTATCGGATGACCACCCCAGAGCTCTGTGAGCTCAAGTTGTAGCTTGAGGGCCTTTTGGAGAAAGGCCTTATCCATCCTAGTGTATCCCCTTGGGGTGCACCGGTGATCTTTGTGAAGAAGAAGGATGGATCCTTGTGGTTGTGTATTGATTACCGCCAGCTGAATAAGGTAACGATCAAGAATCATTATCCCCTTCCATGCATATTGATGATTTGTTTGATCAGATGAAGGGAGTCATGGTTTTCTCTAAGATTGATCTTAAGTCAGGTTACCATCAAATGAGGATTTTGGAGGTGTACATTCATAAGACCTCCTTTCGTACGAGATATGGTCACTATGAGTTCACAGTGGTGCCTTTTGGTTTGACTAATGCCCCCGCAGTATTTATGAGTTTGATGAATGGGGTATTCAGGACCTTCTTAGATCACTTCGTGCTCATCTTCCTTGATGACATTTTGATTTACTCACGTACGCGTGAGGAGCACAAGGGGCACCTTTGCCAGGTTCTTCAGTGTCTTCGGGAGTAGCAACTTTATGAGAACTTGGAGAAGTGTGCATTCTTTCAGATAGAGGTGTAGTATTTGGGTCATATCATTTCTGGGGAAGGTATCACCATCGATCCTTCCAAGATTAGAGCCATTATGGATTGGCCAGCACCCACTACGGTGACTGAGGTGTGCAGCTTCATGGGATTAACAGGTTACTACAGGAGATTTGTTCAGGACTTCTCTCGGATTGCACACCCTATCACTTCCCTTCAGAGGAAAGGGAAGAAGTTTGTTTGGTCAGACAGATGTGAGCAAGCCTTCAGGACACTGAAGGAATGCCTCACTACAACACCTATTCTTGCAGTGTCGGATCCTCAGGGTGAGTTTTTCATTTGCACGGATGCTTCTTTAGCAGGGCTTGGAGGTGTGTTGATGCAGGAGGGTAGAGTAGTGGCTTTTGAGTCTCACAAACTCAAGGATTACGAGCTTAATTATCCAACTCATGATCTTGAGCTTATGGCAGTTGTGCATGCTTTGGTTCGATGGAGGCACTTTCTTCTTGGTCAGAGATTCACACTCAGGACAGATCACTTGAGTCTTCACCACCTCTTCACGCAGCCCAATCTCAACGCTCGTCAGCGGCGTTGGATGGAGTTGCTTTGTGAGTATGATATGGAGATAGAGCATGTGAAGGGGAAGGAGAATGTGGTAGCAGATGCTCTCAGTAGATGGAGACATGTGGCTATGGCCACTTCAGTGAGCACAGATTTGTGGAGCAGGATTCTTCAGCAGCTTCCTCTTGACAGCTTCTACATTGCAGTTTGAGTAGAGATCGAGTCTCAGAGACCCCTTGAGGGGAATTTTGATGGTTTTTCCTTAGAGGCAGATGGTCTTCTCAGGAAAAGAGGCCGGATTTATGTTCCCAGAGATGGAGGCTTGAGGTAGGACATCTTGGCAGAGGCACATCATGCACCCTATTCAGCCCATCCCGGGGTGAAGAAGATGCACGCCACCTTGCGATAGTTGTATCATTGGAGAGGACTTCATAGAGACGTGGCCTAGTTCATGTCATGATGTTTAGAGTGCTAGAGAGTTAAGGCCAAGCATCAACATCCAGCTGGCCTTCTTTATCCTCATGCTATACCGGAATGGAAGTGGGACACCATTTCCATGGATTTCATTGTTGGCTACCGATGTCGAGATATCACCACGACGCCATCATGGTCATGGTTGATAAATTGACAAAAGTGGCTCACTTTTCTCCGGTGAAGACCACTTATACAGCTAGAGTAGTGGCATGGGTATATTTGGATGAGATTGTCAGGTTGCACGGGATTCTGGAAGATCATTTGTGACCATGATCCTTTGTATACTTCCCATTTTTGAACTACCATGCAGTATGCCCTCGGGAAGAGAATCAACTTCAGCACAACATATCACCCTGAGACAGATGGACAGACTGAGCGGGTGAATCAGATTTTAGAGGACATGCTCAGGATGTATGTGATGGATCAACAGTCTAAATGGGAGGAGTACCTGTACTTAGTGGAGTTTTCCTACAATAATAGTTTTCAGAGTTCTATAGGCATGGCTCCTTTTCAGGATTTGTATGGTAGAGAGTACAGGACACCTCTTAGCTAGGACAGGTTAGAGGATAGAGTATCTCTTGGACCAAATCTTCTACAGGACATGGAGCAGTAGGTGGTATTGATCAGGTAGAGATTACAGGAGGCACAGGATAGGCAGAAGAAGTATGCAGATCAACATAGGATCGACTGTAGTTTTGATGTGGGCATGAAGGTGTTCCTTCGTGTCAGGCCACACAAGAGCCCTATCCATTATGGAAAAGGTTCTAAGTTAGCTCCTAGATTCGTTGGTCCTTTTGAGATCTTGGAGCGTATCGGCCCTTTGGCCTACCGTCTAGCATTGCCACCTAGCTTGTCTCGCATACATGATGTGTTTCATGTTTTAGTTCTTAGGAGATATATTGCAGATCCTTCTCATGTGTTAGATTGGACATCATTGCAGGTGCAGGATCAGGGGCAGGTGATGGTGGAGCCCATTCACATCCTAGATCATAGGACCCTGGGCCTTCGAGGTAGAGAGGTTGATCAGGTTTGGGTGCAGTGGGACAGATATGATGAGACTGCAGCTACATGGGAGGATGCTACCTTATTACGAGTTCAGTTTCCACATTTGTTCTAGTGACTTCCAGGAGGAATTCGAGTCTAAGGGGAGGGGGATGTAGTGCCCACTTCCCTTTGACACCTTTTGATACTGATCTTGATACTGTTGATTACATTATGGACATTATTATGGTTTTGATTTAGTATGATGTTAGATGTTGGACCATGGATTATTGTTGATCTTGATTTAGTTATGATGCATGATGATTATTAGAGACACTTCATATGTGGATGATGATATACTATTTGACATGGATATATTGTGAATGTTGTTCAGACATGTGATTTTGGATATTGTGAGTAGACCTAGAAAATGGACATTATATGATGATGATATAGTTGTTGATATAAATTGTAAGTGATATTGTTGATTACCTTGATGTTGTTGTGATTCATATGTATAGATGATTTTGTGATTATATTTATATCATGTTGGATGTTCTGATATGGCCACGAGGCCGAAGGAGGTATTTGTGTTTTGCAGGTTAAAATATCACAACAAACATCGGGGGATTGGAGACCAACCACATTGGAATTCTAGATGAATTCAACAAGGTCACCATGGCAACATGTTTTGTGTGTGTGTGTGTGTATTTTGTTAGGGATTCCCATGGGGGGATTACCTTTGAATGTGACCAAGGGGTTTTGTGTATTTTATTAATGTGGTTCCTTTTTATTATTGTTTTTATGTATTTTATTAGTGATGTGTCCCTTTCTTTTATTTAATTAAATTGTGGTAGATTAATGTGAGAAAACATATGGTTAAAAGTTAATTAATCAAATTTGGGATATAAGAAAGTAATTATTAAAGTTGTTGGATTTTTGTATTAAATGTTGTAAGTATGTGTAAGTGATGTGTAAGTATGTGTAAGAGTTGTGTAAGTCAGATTTTGGAGTATGAAACACTCCACCTCCTTGGAAATTCGAATTTGTCCTTGGAGGCTATTTTTGGAGGCTTGTGGGACAAGTAAAACTTGTCCCATACCTCTTAATTTTATTTACCAACCATACCTATGGTTGGAGGGTTGATTTTAGACCTTTTTAATGCATTTTTATAAATCAAGTTGCATGTTTTAATTGCACTCTTCTTACATTTTATTTAATTCAGTCCTTTGGGGTGTGGGTTTTTGGAGTGTGTAAGTAAATTGTCATATTATTCACCCACCTCTTTATTGTGCATTGGAGAATGAAATTTGAATTTTGTGTTGGAGTTGAGGATGTGTGATGTGGCATCCTACATGGATCCACCTCATCCTCTTCTCTTCCCTCTTCTATAAAATTGAAACTCTTTGCTTTGTTTTGGGTTGTTGAAACATTTTGCATGCTTCCTTGGGGTGAATTTTCTTATTGATTGGAGCTACTGCTTTTGGAAGGAGATTGGAGAACTTTGCATGCTTGTTGGTTGCTGATTTTGGGACTATATTTGACATTGAAAGCTTGTTGTGTTGGAACAAATCTACCATGGAGAGGTAGGAGCTTAGCTCTTCTTTTATGTTGTTATTTCTTTTTGTGTTTGTGTGAATGGTGAATGTTTTGTGTGTTTATTGGTTGTTTGGGTAGACTTCCATAGGAATGGTGTAGGAGAAGGCTATGGGGAATCCATGTGGGGGGCATAAGGGAATGCCAATGGCATCAAAATTCTTGTGGAGGGAGTTTGGGTTTGGGATCCACCATGGAAAAGAAATAGCTTGCATTTCTTACTTTGTGGGGGGCATAAGGAAATTTGGGGGGCATAAGGAGGGATTGTGGGGGGCATAAGGATATGTGTGATGAATTATATTGGTGGTTTGTTACAGGTGGATGCCCAATTCCCATTGGGAGGCATAAACAGCTTCCCCCATAGCTCTTGCTCCTTTGGCTTGCATGTTGAAGGCTGAGTTTTGTGTAATGTTTCAATGCAGTTGTAAACTATTGTTTTGTTTTGGACTGTGTTTTAATTTGAAATGTGCATGTTGAAAGAATGTTGTGTGTATGTTTTGTGGAAGCCTGTTGTTGCCATGAGTTGAATCACACCTTCTATTGCATTGTGGTTGGGGCTCGGGGGCCAATGAAGAAGGATGGATTCTCCTCTTCATTGGATGTCTTGGTTGGGTGGAGAGCGTTGCCTTTCCCCCACTTTTGTTGTGATCAAATTGGAAGAAAAGGGAACTTGAATGTTGTTGTTCTGGAGCAAGAGGAAAATAAAGTTTGACAGTCCCTTGTGAAATAAATTCTTTTGTAACCTTTCCCACTTTGAAGTGGATGAAATTGTAAATGTTTTGGAAATGGAAATATGTTGTATGGATTATGAAATTTGTAAATTTGAAATGTGAAAGATTTATATACTCTGTTTTGTTATTGAAAAAGAAAGAAAATGTAATAACTATGTATAATAAATATTTTGGAAAGGAATATAAATGAAAGAAGTTGTAAAATTGCCTTTGGAAATCAATGAATGAATGAAATGTTTTTACCTAATTTGCATTGTTGCATTGTTAATTTAAATTCAATGTTTTGAAATCTCTGTTTGAAAGAAAAAGAAATATGTATGAAGGAATTGTATTACTTGTTCTTTTGGAAAATATGACAAAAATTGGAAATTAGAATTTGTATTTTAGCTCTTAAATTGTTTGATTAAATCACTTAAATGTATTAGAATAGAATAGAAATGAATTTCCATAGTTGGAAGATGAAAATGATAAACATATCCTTCAGTAAATTGATCTCTGTTTTAAATTTAAAACTGGCAAATAAATTATCTAAAATGAACAGTTCGAACCTGCAAACAATAATCAACATTGAAACATTAAAATTTAGCATGCTATGATATCAATGAACTCAATTTGACAAAAAAAACACTTAAGGAAATAATTTAAAACATTGCAAAATCGGGCCCAAACTTTTCACAGTCATTTTTCTGTCAATTGTTGGAAAATTTGAATTGGAAATCAATTGAGAAAAATTACCTTTCAATACATCTTAAAATCCTTCTTAGAATAATTCTCCATGTCTGTTTGGCATGTTGAGTGAAGGAGGAGATCAAATTGAACAAAATTTTATAAGTTAAAATTTACCAGTTTGCTTTTAAAAATCCTGCAGGCCGTTTTCTTAAAATTGACCCCTTAAACTTTATCAAAATCTAAAATTTATGATTCTTGTGCAAAGAGGGCATCGAGAGATTTCCAGAAAGTCCTCGTTTTCCCAAAACTGAGCTTTCTATCAAAAGTTATGGCCTTCTGAAGTTTTCTTCACTGGCATTAAAATTTTGGGAAAAATTTCCTTGGCGGGCCCGCGGCCCAAATTTTTCCCTTGGGACTTAATAAAATTTTTGGGAAATTTTTTAACTTTTTCCCCGCCCCACCAGCCCGCAGCCAATCAAAGGCTGCCACGTGGCCTCACGAGGCAATGGAGGAGGTGGAACTTTTCTAACTTATTTTTTCCGAAAATAGTTTTTTAAATTTTTTTAGAAAATTTTATTAATTTTCCCCATCCCCACCAACCCGCAGCCAATGAAAGGCTGCCACATGCCAGCATGGGGTGACAGTGGAGGGGGGGAATTTTTTTGCAACTTATCCTTTTTGAAATTTTGTTTTTGGAAAAATTTCAAACTTTCTCCGCGGCCCCGCACTCCCGCCCTTGCCTTGAGAAATCCATTATGTTCCGCGGACGCATGCAGGCCCGCGCGTGCACTTATCCCTTTCACCCTCCCCTTTGGCGAAATTCCCCAAACTCCTCCGCTGCCCCGCCCTTCCCTCATTTTCTTCCCGCTTTGGCTTGGAGCTCAACACGTGTCCCTAGCAGACCCGCGGGGGCGCGAGCACAAATTGGATTCCCCCCCCCCCCACCCCCCCCCCCCCCCCCCCCCCCCCCCATGCAGGAAAAATTTCAAAAAGTCTTCCCGTGACCCACCAACTCGCCCTTTTGGGCAATTTTTCATCCTTGGGCCCGTAGGCCCGCTCTTGGGGGAAAATTTTCACCCCAAGGCCCGCCGGCCCATAACTTGAGTTTTATGAGGAGTTAGGAGGACTTCTTTATATCATTGGAAAGGTGAGGAAATTTCCTATCCAATGGGAATGATTTAGGGAAATTTTGAATGCGTTAAGTGTGAGAAAAATCAAGTTGAAACTCTAATCCTGTTAGAGAGTGGGTATGGTGTTAATTTACCCTCTGAACCTAATTGAAACTTCTAACCCTAAATTTTGGACCTTGTGACCTCTAATAATTATTAATAAAAGAAAAGTATGTTCTAGTAGAGTATAATTGTTCTGGAAATTGTTAGTGACAGTTGTTGCCTAGTAACCTGGTAGTAGACTCCTTTAAACAAAATAAAATTATTGCATAATTTTTCCTAACTAATCCTAGGTTGTTTCTTGGGTCTCAAGTGGGTTGTTTTAGAGCTGGGATCTCATCTTTACTCTTGTCATTTTGACAGAGACAAAGATGTCCACAGACGGAGCCGACTGGTGTCCCCAGATTTCACCTTGAAATATGGGACTACCCTTTTTAAAAAAAAATTGTTATTTTAAAATAACGGGTCTTTTTGTGTTTTTATTGCCAAAAGATGTCTGTAATATGTTAAGATATTCCCAATGAACCATATGTGCCAATTTCGACAAATACCCAGACGCTAAAACTCATTTTATCCCTCTGCCAAGTTTTGTCTGCGAGAAATTTTTATTTAATTATTTATTATATAAATAAAGCCCCGTTTGAAGTAAATTGTGCTCCGGTTGAAGTTTTACATGCCTGTATCCACACATTTCAATAGGATTTTCACCAGGAATGAATTTAGAGCTTTGTCTGTGACTTTTGGCAACTCTTTTTGTTTTTATTTATTTCTTTTATGTTTTTTCTCCAGTTTTCTATGTTGTCTTTCTGTTAAATTCCCCTGGATCCGTTCTTTGTTTGGTATAGTCTATTTAATTCCCTGGAACATATAGAGATCATTTACGGCCACTGCACCAGAAGGAATAAGCTTCAGAAAGTGAACTTCTGATCAAAAAAGATGAAGTCAAGAATAAAAAACCTCTCCTAGGCAAGTCACACTTTTTGGAATAAATAGATCTAAGTTGTAATGAGAATTTTGGTAGTGACAGGGATGCGAGAATTTCTTACTTGCCTTGCAGGGTACTTTTTCCCATGAAGTCAAAGTCACTTAAGCTGCAATAAAAATATTAGAGGTGAGAAGCAGGCGAGAATTTCTTATCTGCCTTGCCAGGTAAAAATTCCCTCTTTATATTTTCTTGAAATATTTAGCTAGTTAGCCATTGTTTACACTTTAACCCTATTTTATGTTATCATTATTATATAACAATTTGAAGTTAGATCAAATCTTATGAGGGATAGTATATCCATGACTTCTTTTAACTTCTATTTCAAGACAAACTAAAATTATTTCTAAGTTTGCACATACTTTATGAATCTTCCAATACAATATATTCCCTACTTAAAATAAATAAAAAGTAATTATAATTTTTGCTATCATAATTATCGAGTATTATCAAAAATATTTTTAGTCAAAATAAAAACCAATACTTACTATAATAAGCTCTTACTATTATCAAATATGCATTTAGCATGTTATGAGTAGACAAGTTTTTAGAAGGAGAATTTGAAGAGATGATAATATATACCAAATGCCCATTTTCAACTAAACAAGTATGAATTAATTTTTAATTATAATTTAAAATATTAGAGTTTTGAATATCTCCTAAAAAAAGTGTACCATAACCTTAAAAACTTTTATACCAATCCTTGAGCATAGAGGGATACATGTGAGGGCAGATGAAAATAAGGTAGCTACTTAATACATGTCACTTTCCCACTTAAATTTTTTAAAAAATGCATCCTATAGAATATGTCACATCAAGTCATATCAAACCAATTAATCAATCAAATAATGACAAATAGGTAAAAAAAAATGTATGACTTACTCTTGGTGTACTTGAATTTCTTTGTATTTCATATTACCAAATTTAAATATTAAAAAAATACTTAATTTTAGAAAAATAAAATATATATAATAGGGAGAACATGATATATTAAAAGATATTTTTTATTTTGAGTTATATGATATTTAGGTTCCTATGTTAAAATTAGGGTACACAAACATTGGTTCCCCTCCCTTAATCTTACTAGTCTTTAACAACGCCTAAGAAGAATTGGGACCATAGCTTTAAATGTGCCTTTTAAGCGTGGGATATAAATTGCTACTTCCCCTATGCATATGTCCACTGTTTTTGGCGAGGAAATTGCAATTAAGATCCTCCTATTGCCAGTTGTGCGAGGGTTTTGGTTTTAGAAGCAGCAGCAGAAGGGTTTTGGGTTGGGAAGCATGTCTGGAAAGGAAGAGTACCGTGTGTTTGTGGGAGGTCTTTCGTGGGACACCTCCGACAGAGAACTCGAGAGCACCTTCAGCCGTTTCGGCAAAGTTTTGGAAGCCCAGGTATATGATTATTTCTACCGCTGTTGCGATTCTTCAAACCCTAATGCCTCATATTCATCCTTGTAAGTTTGGAGTGCTTTTACATCGTCCTAGGGTTTTCTTGCTTTCCTAGGGTTTATTAGTTGTACCGACGTAGCTTCTAAGCTTATTTTGTACTATCGATGACAGAATGTTGTTCCATCTTTTCTAAATTCTAATGATATTTTGGCGGTGGCCGGTTATTAAATAACTGCTTGCATTAAATCTATTGAAATGCGCTACGCATAGGGTTTCTTCATAGTGTGAGCCATTTACCAGTAAGCTGGTTTATTTGTTTAGTTTGCCTTTACCTGCATTTTTTTTTGTGTTTCGCTCACTCCGTAAAATTTGCGGTAGGGTTATGGGCAACCTTTAATGATGTCCCGTCTAGCTTTTGGTCATACTTCTATGAACTGTAAACATGCATGTAATGCAGCGGTTGGGCTTTACTTTTCACATTTGTAAATAGGATAGGAAAGTTCCTCTCGATAAATTCGAAAAAATTGTTAATACTAAAATATTTCTCACAAATCTTACCTACAAGCATTTTTGTGATATTTTAAACTGTGGAGGCTTCAAATCTCAAATTATGAAGATGGTCATGAATCTGTGTCATCGTTATTTTAATTGGATCACTTACTGCTACTAAAGTATAACCAATAGTAATGAGATTGAGTCTCAGTAAGACTTGTAGATTCTCGACCTGAGTAATAGTGTTCTAGATTTGGTGGATCTCGCCACAAGTTTTACAACGCTGTGACTGAAAAGAGTGAGTAAAGACCAGCTTAATGGGACCATCTTAGAAAATTGGGTGAAATGAAATGTCATCTGCCTCATGTGTTTCTTATGTCAGCGCATATCCAAGATTTGCAACAAAACAAATGTTTTGTATTATGGCTGTGGGTTGTTCAAATTTTTTGTTTATAATGAATACTGATTATCATATACAAGTACAACTATCAAAAGGTGCCCTACATTATTTAGCATGTTTTTTTTTGTATTAAGCTTATACGAATCAAGTTGAAATTTGGAGCTTGAATATGTGTATAAATATAATCTGTGTATTTTTGCACAAAGGTAAGACTAGGTACCCATTTTATATATATTTTAAACAGATACTATTTGATTTATTGTTCACATTAAAGTTTAAGAAAAGAGTAGTGACTGTGGGAGCTCTGTAACTAAATCCAGCTGCTGATTAATCCTAGTAGACTTGAAACTCCTGATATTCGTTTGTCTTAGATCAAGTAATGATGAAATGTTGTATGTTCATTTTGGCATATCCAATTATTATCTATATTGAATTGCCTTGCTTTATGTACATTATTCTTATTTATTCTTTATATACATTATTCTTATTTATTTATTGTCATAGTAAGCAGTTTATATTAAATTAATTTATACTATAGCATATTTGATTAATTGTTATATTATTTATGTTTTTTTCTTTAGAATGCATAAGATTCAATTTTATCAATAAATTAATGTTAAAATTTACGATCTTTAGATCTTTATTTTTCCAGTCATATTGTGTTTTAGATAAGTTTTTTGGTTAAGTCGGTGTTTGAGTCTGAGACTAAATTATGATTGCCTAGTCTGATCCTAGTATGGGTCTCATTGCTAAGGTTGAGACACATTCCATTGATGTGTGTCTAGAGATCTAAAATGTTAGCTGAAGGCAAATGGTGTTAGTTGTAAGGTTTTTACAAGAAAGTCCATGGACTTCTGGTACAAATCTGGTGATTTTTGCAAGTTACCTTATTTCTGTGACGGAAATTAGATCTCTTTGCACAAATGCATTATTGACATTTTAATGAAAGATTATCAAAGGAGATGTCTGGAATGGGATAGATAGATTATAGAATCAACATGAGAAACTTAATGATTGGTAATGTTCAACTTTATTGTATAATCAAAAAGCATTTTAAAAATGTTTTCTTTACTTTTGTGTTCTACTTGAGTTTCTGTCGACTTTGAATCTGTGGTAGTAGCTGAGGTATCACTTATGCCATTATAATCTTTTTTTTTTTAACAAAATATGAGTTTCATATTTTTGTGTTAATGCTGATTAATATAATGTATTCATATATGTAATGTTAAGATCAGTATGATATTTGCAGGTGATGTTGGATAGAGAAACAGGTCGTCCCCGTGGCTTTGGCTTTGTGACCTTTTCTGATCTGCGAGCAATGGAAGATGCCATTGATCAGTTGCATGGAAGAGAATTAAATGGGAGGAACATTTCTGTTAACAAAGCTCAACCTAAAGCAGAGACTGATTCTGACTATGGCTTTGGTGGTGGGTACAATTCTGCAAGAGGGGACTATAATGATAGAGCACCGGGACGTTCTGACTGCTTCAAATGTGGTCGTCCTGGACATTGGGCTCGGGAGTGTACTGTGGGTGGGGGTGGTGGACGCTTTTCATCTCGCCCCAGATATGGTGGTGGTGGTCGTGGAGACCGATTTGGAGGTGATCGTTATAATAGCCGTTATGATGACAGCTACAGTGGTGGTCGGTATGGTGAAAGGGACCGTGGTGCTGATAGTAGGGACCGATATGGCACTCGTGAACAATATGGCAGTGATCGTTATACATCTGATCGATATGCGCAGAATGGATATGGAAAAGACAGGGGTTATGAACGCGACAATGTTAGGGGGAGTGATCGTTATGGCAGTGGTGGCAGTGGTGGTCCTGCACGTTATGATGGAAGTTACAGAGAAAGACCAGGACCCTATGATCGACCAAGTCGAGGCCGCCCGTCATCTTATGATGATCGTTATTAATGACAATGTTTTTTGCGTTTATATTTTCTGGATATTAGAGGAGGACATTAGCTGCAGATTGTATTCTTTAAGATGAAACATTTGTAGTTGTGGTTGCTTATGACTATGGCAGCTGTTTCAGTTATGCCATATAATCACGGGCACATGTTTTCATGTTGTTAGGCTTTTATTTTAACAGAAGTTGGTACATGCTACCCGCATGAGCATAATTTTGGACTTGATTGAAGAACATCTCTCTATAGAAGATATAGACAGTCACTTTGATGAACATCATCTTTTGCAGTGCTTTTGAAACCATTTCAAATAATGTTAGAAAGGGCAGTGTTCAGCAACACGTTAATGTTGTGGTTGAATTTGTTTGACAACAGTCTTGTTTGAGACAGCAGCGTCTTTAAGTTTTTAGGAAAGAGAAAGTGGCATTTGATAATTTCATTGTGGAGAGTTGAAGACTACATAGGGAGGCTTGGTTGCTCTTTTATTTGAGATTCTGCATCTGATGAGACAATGTTTTTGAGATCTGAGCACTATTTCATTTGCAGTTGTGATTGTTTTAATTGTTTCATACTACTGTTTGGTTACTGATTATGCGGGCGTCATTGTATTCTGCCTCCAAAAATTGGTGGCATCAGTGCATTTGATGAGATATTCAAATACGTAGATGGAACACAGTATCTGCATCTGCCAAGCTTATGCCTAAACAACAGTTAGTATTTTTGGCAAATTTTGTGTCACATTTTCCTGCCCGACTGAATTAGCAGTAAATTTGTGCAAGAATCAGTGCACTATACTGAGACCACCTAATCAACATCGATCCAGCTAGCATGTCTATCTTTAAAAATGTTAGCAACCCTTGTATTCTGATTGATCAGGGCAGTAACTAAATGTTATTTGCCCTTTGCAAATTGACTTTTAACCTGGTTCTGATAAACTGTAACCTGTTATTTATTATAATGGTTATGAATTGTCACAGTTATAATTTTAGGTTGATGATTCGTTATGACCAGACTGAATTGAACGTGTATGGCTGAAATCTTGGCTCAGTTTGTGCAAGAGTAGCCTGACCAATGGCTTCAACTTGTTGCTTTAAAATATGGAGTGTTCAATACAAGTGAAGGGAAACAAGCATGGTTATTAGTCCTGCCCTATTTTAACTTTATTATTTATCAGAACAGCTCTGTGCCATGGCATTAATAGGTGTATGGTTCTAAAGTTTAGAATGAAATGACTTGCTATGATCAGAATGCATGTGTATTGTTGCCAGGGTTTCAGCAAGAGATAACCTCACCAATATCCTCAATTGGCTGCTTTAAAATATGTGGCATTCAATGAAAATTTAGTATGGAGATAAGCATGGCTGGGGCAATCTAGATTTGCTTCTTTCTGCCGATTCAACTATTTGCACACCATTTTTCTCAAACCAACAGATACTTGTGTTGCAAGCTTGTTTGTATGCGATTAAAAGTAATACTGCCACCTTTGGGGTTCGATGAAGCTTTGCAATTATGTTGGCAGTCAATTTTTACAACACAGTATTAAATATATTTCTTGGACTATGAATCAATGCATGGTTATACTGATTGTGTAAGAAGTTACTAATTATCTGTTCAAATCTGAAACTATCTCAGTGATGAATGAGGTGTTGGCAGATACTGTGCTCAAGAAAGACAATGTCAGAATATCCGATAATCATGTCACGTGTCCATTTGATACTTAGTATAGCAAACACCTCTTTATCATTGAACGGTAAAGTTGATGAATTTTGCCGTGAAAGCTAATATGTCATATAATTGAAAAGCTTGTGTTCTGCCTAACATGAGCTCTGCAATACCACATATACCATGCAGGGATTGATCAAATTTAAAATGAGGTTTGACCTTTGTTTTAACCTGGTGACATCCATATGAGGTTTTGCAAAGTACTTGAATGAGGTACTAGCTTCTTTTTTATTTGTTTTTAATAAGTGAAATATGGGCCAGATGCTTCCTTTTTATAATATTCTTAGTAGAGCTTATTTTTATTTTTATATTTTATGGTGCAATTCACTTCAGTTAAATGTATCCCTGTTTTATGTTTTAAAAAAAATTCTTGTAAGTTTGTCCAAATTCTATTCAGTAAAATGTAACCCTTTTTTACTTTTCAATACAATTATTTGTAACTAATATAAATGAGATTTAATTCCTTTTTGGTCCATTTTAACGACTTGCGATTCAAAGCTGCTGAGACGGGGTTTAGGTTTATGAGTAACAAATAGAATGAAATAAGTTTTATGTTGAGATCTATTAGACATTAGTAGTAGTAATCAGAATGAAAGCAGAGCATAAGTTTTTATGTTGAGATTTTTTAGATATTATTAGCGGACTGCATGTATTTCAGGACAAAATCAAACCCAGATAGGTTAGATTTCTAGCAACTAGAATGGAAAACTGTCATAAGTTTGAAGTTACAGATCTTTTGGGTGTTATTAGTAAAGACTAATTTGAATGAAAGGGCAGCTTAAGTTTTATTTTGAGATTTTTGAGGCATTATCAGTAGACTGGATGTAGTTCAAAACGTTTACAGCTGAGTTAGTGTTTCTATCTTACAATCAGTAATATCATTTTTTGTTTTAACCATTCTGTGCAGAAAGCCTCCAGGAATACTATCCCATTCACTATTTATTTGGAATAATTTTGTCAGCTGTTGAGTATATTGACCCCTGCAAACATGCACGAGGATTAGGCTGGTCAAGCAGGGGTGGAAGAGGTTCAAAAGAAAGTAGAGCTATCCCTATGTTTCAAGTCCAGTTGTCAGTTCTTTCAGGATGAGTGGGCGTAATGGTGAAGTCATGCATATTCTATATAGCTATCCTTCTGTTTCAAGTCCAGTTGATCAGTTCTTTCAGTGTGAGTGGGCCTAATGGTGAAGGCATGCGTATTCTATAGAGGATGCACATGTTTGGATCCAGGGAGGGCAGGGTATGTACACCATGTTGAACAATAAGCTAAATGGAAAAATGATCCCCTTGTGGGATTTGACAAGGGTGTCTTATACACCAAAGTGGCTGGGAAATGATTTAAAAAGAGAGTAGAATTATCCTTATATTTCAAGGAGAGTTATACTAACATTTCAAGTCCAATTGATCAGTTCTTTCAGCATGAGTGGGACCTTAATGGTGAAGGCAATGCGTATTCTACAAGAAAGCATGTTAGAATTGGGAGTGGCTAGGGTATGTGTGCCTTGTTGAACAATAATAAGGTAAATAAAAGAACAATCCCCTTGTGAGCTTCAACAAGGGTACTTTATACCCCAAATTGTTGTATTTATCTTTTTTTTTAACCTTCTACTATCAATATATTTGAAATTGATGGCCTTGTAGGGAACTGGAAGGTAAAGAGTTTGCCCTCTCTCTTATACAAAACTAATTGAATGATCCTAATAATTAGGAGTCAATTCCATTTTAGCAGTCGTTTGTTGTGATGTTCATTTATAATTTTGTGGATTTCATTCTGTCTGTGGCTATTTCAACACCTTAAGCTCTCGTTTACATATCTCAAATATAACTTGCAACTTAAAGGCTACTTGTCTTAGTGGAGAAAGCTCTGGCTGTGAGCTTATGCATTGACTTTGTAATGCCAGTTATGACGACTTAGTTTATATCTTCAGTTTGCAAACTTCCTTTATTTACAAATGTAATTTGCAGCTGGTTTCTTGTTTGGATATGGCACAAGCAATTTATTAATATTTTATTTTATCCAGCATTCCTCGCCTTGTGTGTTAGATACAAATCTTGTAGGATTTGTGAGGTATACAAGCCTTTGGGAAAAATCATTTTCCCTTTCTGAAATAATATCACTCTGCTATCATCTTGTAGGATTTGTGAGGTATACAAGCCTTTGGGAAAAATCATTTTCCCTTTCTGAAATAATATCACTCTGCTATCAGTTTTTCCTGCTAAATTACTACTAGGGAAAGGACTCTAGGCCCCGAAAAAAATGAAAAAAAGATCAGACCCGTGGATCAATCCACAATAGGGGATAGTAAAGAATGGGAAATCAATTCCAGGTGCTTTACATGCCTCTATTAGTGAGATCAAACCTCGATCAGATATGGAGAAACTACCCAGAAAGATATAGGTTTACCGAAGTCGGAACTAAGGATCTTCAACGCATATTCTAAATATCCTCAACACAAAGACCCGAGGAAAGAAAATATATTCATGTAATATTGGAGTTAACATTTAGAACAAATGCAAATTATTTTCTACATAGACCAAATATATTATCATGGGACTGGCACAAAGCCCACAATTCCACTTGATCACGGTACCGGGAACCGAAGTACACACAAGTCTCACAAAAACCAAACTAGGGGAAATTCCCTAGGCATTATTATCACACACAAGTATACACAAATTTTACCAAAACCATACTACTACCTTCGGAATACATCAGATTAGTCAACAATTGTAACATCACCCGACGGGGAAGCAACAAGCCCTTCATCTTCCTCAGAGGGGCCACAACAAACAAGAGTGTAAAAAATCGCCTTCTTATACAAGTTTTCCATCACTTTAATAATGTGCATCAATCCTTTACTTAGTGCTCCAAGTCCTGTTATTTGAATATGTTATTGAATAATCTCAGCAGTGAAGGAATGATAAGCATACTCTAGATCAGGATGGTCCACATGTAAAGAAAAATTGCGAGCCACAATAGATAACATATTGGCACGACTGAGCGATTGGGTGAATGTTTGAGATACAACATTAAGCTCTTAATTTACTTTGCAATGTCTTCACCATCCACCTCCTCTCATATCTTTTGCTACTTACCACATTTTGGTGATTAAAATCTTCATAAACAGGGTTCAGATTTCTTTGCCCACATATGAGGAAGGCGTGTTTACAGTGAGAATATCCTATATGAATCGAACCCACCCAATTTTGACGCCACCATCGACGACATAATATTATTTATTGTGTTCTTTTTGTTTTTAGCTTGGGCACTTTTGGGCTGATTAGAAAATACGTGAATATGAGAATCCTGAAATTGTTGTCTTAGGCCACAAGAAGTCGATGCTCTTGAGCCAATATGTAGTTTACCGATATTACAACCGAATTTGTTTATGCGGATGACTTACACAAGAATATGTGGTAGCTAGACCACGTCGTCGAACCGATATTGACCCCTCCATGAAAATAAATAAGTAGCGACAACTTGTGTGGGTGTACCGGAGTAAAATATAAGTGAGCCCAAATGCATGTGTTTTCGTCCATGACATCGTCCATGACAACATCCATGGAAGCCATGTTATGATGGGTAGTAAAAGTGGACACATAATGTTCCACGTATGGAAACTGCTTCACAAACCCCTCTTTCGATACTTTATAAATCCAAGGATTTCTTGCATTGGCTTAAAAAATGGTAGCAATAGATATTTATTAATATGCCATTCCCTCCATAAATCACTGGCCAAAGGACTTACTTGTTTTGGAAATACCTAGACCATGAAAGTAGAGAAAGAGCTGTACATAATTTATAGTAGCCAAAACAAATAATGCTTGAAAGCATTGAGTAGAGAACATAGTGGGTGATGATGGTAAAAACAAAACAAAACCCCACCATTTTATTGACCACCTTTATTTTCAATTGGACAACCACAAAATAGTTTTTTGGGAGGGACTATACCCCAGTACAAAAAAGGATCAAAATCCAGATATTACAAAGATACAATCCTAAAGTGATCAAAATGAGATGATTTACATGAAATCACAACTACAGTAATACAACTACAAATTCAAGTACCAAAATGCCAACAAAACCGTAGGTTAACAGCATCAAAACAAAAAAATATCAGCAATTAAACTGCTAGTCATCAGCATATTTGATAGAAACATCACTTGGATGTTCTATCAATAGTTTTCTTCAAATTCTATAGTGCACTGAAAAGTGAGATGGCTATGACCTGGGTAGGGTCATTCTTGTCAAGCTGACTGAATACTTGAGCTTGTGTTGTCCCTTCCCACCATATGTTCTCTGATATGTTGTTGAGCATACAAACGTTCTTCACTTGTTGTTCCAAGAAGTTGTAAACTATCTTAAGATATCTAGTGATAAATTCATGTCTTCCCTTCATATACACAACTATGTTATCAAGAGAGTTTAGTTTCTTGTATATCTCTTGAATTTGGCTTTCAGTAAGCCCAAGATCTTCCTTCATTTTTCTCTTTCCTTATCTTTTTGCCAACTAATTTAGGTATTTATTTAGGGCCTCCAATTCATTCTCAATTTCCTCTAGTCACTTTTGTTCTCCATCTCTCTCCGTCACTTCACTTCTTTTACCTGGTTGTCCCATGCATAGCAGGCTTTGGGAAAGTTCATAATATTTGGTTTGAATGCTATGGAGAGTTATTTTTTAGGGAAAAGAATGGTTGAGCGGGAAGGAGGGATTTTTGGATCTTATCTTCCTCTGACCCGAAGTGGTGGGGGAAGGGATAATGGGAACAAGGATGGGATTGGGATTGGGAGGGGCAGGGGTCAGAGGAATGGTAGGATTTTGTACAAGATAATAACGTTGCAGGAGGAGGATAATCCCTTGGTGAAGGGGAGTTGCATGAGTGTGCTTTTGAACCTCAAGGATTGAATGCTCCAGTGAATTCAAGATGAAATGAGGGAAACACGGTTTGATATTCCTCCTGAAATGATTAAGAAAAACTAAATGTTTAAGAGGGACTGTAATATACCTACCTTCAAGAGTCACATACCTAACCAACATTCTAGTAATCTCATCGAATGGTATTGGCACAGAGGTGACCTTGATGCCAACAGTTACGAACTCCAAATTTTTGTCATCTTCTAAAAAAAATTAGTTTCATATGCCTTGTCTATTCTTTTGTTGAAAACCATATTACCTTCCAAGCTAAGACATGTGATTTTAGCAATGAGATCTTTGGTCACATGAATGAGCTTTTCCCCATACGTCAAAAATATGTTTTTCTAGGCTCCAACGAAATTAAGTGAAATATTCTGATTGTGGCCTTAGATTCTTTCAGTGAGATTAGAAATTCCCCCCATTTGGAGATAGTTCCAAATAACCATGTTTTCCTTCCAAACAGGGTCACAGACTAGTTCAATCTAGCATGGTGCTCTACCCATATTTCCTCTTTCTCTATCACTACTAGATCCTTATTTACCCTTAAGAATGATTTTATAGCTACCCAACAGCCACTTTTTAACAACTTCTATTTTTACCAAGAAAGTGTGTGAGCATTTAGCTTCCATGACAAGTTGTCACAACCTTAGCCTTCACATGTGTGAAGGGCATCTTTATAGTGATTTTGGACTTTAAGTGTACTACTATTAGTATCATTTATGATTGCATTTTGTACCTAGCTAGGTAGTGACTCATGAGTATACCATATGTCCATTTTTTTGTTAATAACCCCAATATTTTCTAGAGTATCTGCAACTTTATTTCCTTCCCTATATGAGTGAACAATTTGGAAATTGGTGAAAGATTTAAAAATATTTATGGATTCAATAATGAAATCCTTGATTGTCCAACTAGGGGGATGAATTTGATTTAAATGATTTACAATATTCATAGAATCCCCCTCTATAATGAGACTAGAGATGTTGCACTATTTGGTTATTCTAATACCCCATAATGTTGATAAAGCTTCAGCATAGTGATTTGATTGATGACCTATATTGCCTGCATAAGAAGCACTTAAATAGCCTCTATGACCTCTAATTATTCCTCCTCCACCTATAGCTCTAGGGTTTCCCTTTGAACCTCCATCAAAATTGAGCTTGTATCATAGGTTATGAGGTGGTATCCAATGTATCAAGGACCTGTCTACAATAATGGGACCTATTGTATGAAGAATTCCAATGTCCAAGTTCCATGTAAATAGAATATCTTCTTCATCCTGAGGATAACTCTTTTTTTAGGCCTGAATCTTTCTAAATTGTCTTTAACCCATATAACAATTTCTTTCGGTACTTTTTTACATAATTTTCTATGATTTTTGAATATGATTCCATTCATGGCTTTCCAAAGTCTCCATATGGCATGAGGAAAGACCAATTTCCATAGTCTTCTAACCATGTAGTGTTTATAGGGAGGATCCCATTGATTCCAAGCCTACACAATGTGATTAGGAAAAATCCATTCCAGTTTAAAGTTTGTAATAATTAGACCCCATACTTTAGAAGCATATTCACAATGTACCAGCAAGTGTTTTACATCCTCATTTTATTTCATGCACATGCATCACATATTTGGCATAATGAAACATATTTTTATAATATTGTCATTGGTTAAAATCTTCCCTTTTAACACAAGCCAAAGAAAAAAAATTACCTTAGGAGTTAATTCAAGTATCCAAATTTGGTTCCAGTTAAATTCACATTATATATTCTCAAAAAAGGTGTTGTATCTAGATTTAAAAGTGTAGTCACCATCTAATTAATTAACCCAAAAAAGTTCATCCTTGGAATCATTTTGATTTATAGGAATAAGAGCAAGTTGTTCTTGAAGAGAGGAAACTGCTGGTTCCAAATCTATTCTATCCACCTTAAGCTTTTTCCAAATTTTCTTATTTCCTTCCAAGTCTATATAGTCTTTTACTTTGTTGCCATATTTGTCAATCAAGTTGTCCTTTATGGTTACAAACCTTTCCTTTAAGCTGAAAGAAGTCCAATTATCTTGTCAGAACCAAATGTCATTTCCATCTCCCAATTTCCATTTACTTCCTCTCTTGAGAATATTTCTGATTTGAAGCAAATTGTTCCAAAAAGCAGACCCATTAGGTAGTTGTTCTTCAAAGAGAAAGGTGATTACATGATTTTGAGTCAAGTACTTGACTCTGATTATCTCAGTCTAAGGTGTCTCTTCCTTTAACAATCTCCAACCCATTTTAGCAATCAGAGCAACATTCATCTTTCTTATATCTTTTATTCCCAACCCTCCAAACTTCTTAGGTATGCAAACTTGATCCCATGCAACTAGGTGATATCTCAATATTTCTTCGATACCATGCCAAAGAAAATGATTTTGTATTTTTTCAACACTTTCCATGATAGATGAAGGTATGTTAAACATGGAAATTATATAAATGGGTAAGTTCTGAAGTGTGCTTTTGATTAGTAAGATTTTTCCGACACTAGATAGAACAATACCTTTCCATCTAGCCAATTTATTTTAAAATGTTTCCAATAATGCATTCCAAACATTCATAGATACTTTATTTTTCCCAAGGGGTAGACCAAGATATGTGGTAGGAAAACAGCTAATTGTGAAACCTAGAATAAGTGCAATTCTCTTCTAACTTTCCAAAGGGATGCTGAAAAAGTACACCAAGATCTTGTCAAAATTAACTTACTATCCAGAAGATGGCTCATAGAATCTAAAAATGGTTTTGATAGATTTAGCTTCCAGAATGGATGTCATCAGTAACAAGATGGTACCATCATTAAATTATTGATGAGATGTTTTTTTATTGGTAGAGGTAGGTCTAAAACCTTTTAATAAACATGCATTGATGGCCATAGTAATAAATCTACTAAGACTATAATCCATACTTATAAAGAGCAAAGGATATATAGGATTTCCTTGTCTTACACCCCTCCTGCTTGCAAAGAAGCCCACTGTAATTCCATTGACCACAACATAAAATTTGGTCGTAGATATACAATCTTGTATGATCTTTTTGAATTTATTGGGAAAACCAAATTTGGAAAGAACCTTGTCCAAAAACTACCAAGAAACTTTGTCAAATGCCTTATTCATATCAAATTTGACTGCCATCCCTGCTTGCTTACTTTTATCCATGGAATGAATGGTTTCATGAACTAGGATTACCCCATCTTGTATGCTTCTTCCTTTGATGAAACCACTTTTCTATTTTGAAATCGAATCATAAAGCAATGGTTGGATCCTAGTGGCAAGAATTTTAGTAAAAATTCTATAAATAATATTTACCGGGCTGATATGTCGAAAATCCTTAAACTCTTTGGCATCCATCTTATTTGGGGCTAGAACAATACGAGTATTATTTAGCTCCTTGAGTAGATCCCCCATTCTATAGAATTCATTAACAACCTTAAGCAAGTCTTCAGAGCAAATATCCCAAAAATTTTGGAAGAAATTAGTAGAAAATCCATCAGGTCTAGGTGCCTTACCTCCTTCCAAAGTGAAAACAACATTTTTTAGCTCCTCAATTATCACTAATTTGGTTAGACATCTACATATCTCAGTAGAAATCATGTTTCTAGGTATTGCATCTAAAAGATACGAGGTTGCTTCTTCATTACACCCATTATCCTCAATGAGTAGTTTTTCATAGAATATAAAAGCTTCTATTTTTTATAGCATTCTAATCCTTAGTAATGTGGCTATCATTATAGACTTCAGTAATTCTATTGTAAGACTTGTGCTTTAATGTGGTCATGAGAAATAATTTTGTGTTTCTATCTCCTTATTTTAGCCAAATAGCTCGGGATTTCATTATCCATAAGGTTTCCTCTTGATTGTATATGTTATGTAATTCAAAAAGAATTTCCTTTTCTAAATAATGATCTTTAGCATCCATTCCTTTCAAATAATCCCTCTATTCAATATCCTCCTACTGTTGTTTCAAATCTTTCGTTTTTTCAAAAATATTCCCAAAGACTTCTTTGTCCCAGATTCTCACTTGTTTCTTTACGTTTTTTAATTTCTGCACCAATTAGCAGCGATGAGAGCTCTGTCTAATCTTACCTGAATCAAATCTTCTCCGAATCTCCTATTGGACCAAGTAAATGGGTTTCCATGAAGCTCAATATCCATAAGATTCACACATGAGATAAAATCAGTAAACTCTTCCATTCTAGTAGAAAAATCAGATTTTCCACCTTGCTTTTCACCGGGGGTAAGAGGGGTATTGAAATCCCCTATAACCAGCCAATTAACATCAATATATTTGTTTTTGAAATTCCTTAACTCCTCCCAAAGTTTCCTTCTTCCAGCAATAGAATTAGGTGCATATATATTGGAAAGGATCCAGACTAAATCATTATCCATAGTAGTAAATTTGACAGCTAAATGATTATGAGAAGTAGAGATTACATTACCAGTCAAAATGTTTTTATCCTAGAAGATAGCTACACCTCCAGACGCTCCTTGAGAGTCAAAACCAACAAATTCCGATTCATCCCAATAATTCTTTTTACAACCAGTAAGAGTATCGGCTTTCATTTTAGTTTCATGTAAAACAAGAATACTAGGTCTACCAGTTCTCCTAAGTTCCTTAAGCATCCTTTGTTTAGGACCCCCATTCAGTCCTCTAACATTCTAGGAGATTATCTTCATCTATAAAATATGGGAGAAGGAGTTGTCAGATGGCTCAATTGTCTTTGAGTCCCATATGCAATATCTTTTTCAGTCTCTTTCTTTCTCAAAGCATATTTAGAGGGTCCACCTTTCTTGTAGTCTACACCAATACTTGCTCTCCTATTAGAATATGATTTAGTGACTCTTGAGGTAGAAGCCTCCTAATTTCCAATCTTCTTTTTCTTATCATTGTATAGAACATCATGGATGCCCTCAAATCCTTTTATTATTCTTTTCTTAGATTTGACTTCAATGAAACCATTATTCAAATCATCATCATAGTCAAAGAGTATCTTTATTGGATCCGGTGCAAGCTCCCCCTCCTTTTTTGCTTATCAATCTAGCTCAACATCTGTATTGCCATTGTCTAGCTGTAAACTTGCTGATTTTCCATCGATAGAGAGCTGTTCATAAATAGGAGAAATTAAATCATTGTGATCTTCAATATTTTCGTTAGCGAAGTCACCTATTGAATCATCCTTATTTTCTTTAGAGAGGTTTTCCATGATAGTTTCCAATGATTCATTTTGGCAGGTTTCAACTGAAGGCATCTCCATCTTCTATGTTGCTGAGGGTATCTCCATCTCCTCTGTCTGTGATAACATGCTACTTTGTATCTTCTCACAAGGTTTAACATTTTCTTGGCTAGAAGTTTTCAGCTGTTCTTCTTTTTCTTCCACTGTTAGTCCCTAATCTTCTGCTAAAAGATTAACCATGACCCTATAGTTATTCTCATCCACTGTCATGATAAATATTAAACGTTAGTTTAGTATTAATGTAATTTAACCTTTGTTATTACCAAGTAATTAACATTCTAAGGATGCACTGAATCGACTAAGGTGTTACTCGTGCCTCATTTCCATTGTTCACGTGATTATGGCTAGCTAAATTATTGCATACTTTGCCATTGAAGTTGGGGGGTGTACAAATCACTGTTAAGATATAATACACAAAGTATTCCAACTCCACAAACTCCATTAGGGAATATTAAGTGCGGACGTAGAACACCAAGCCCAATTCATTCAACTCATAGTCTCTACTCAAGTTTCCATCGTTCTAAAGCTCCATGGAGGTATACCAAACATCATCATGTCATACTGCACAATTAAGGATTCCAGTAATTACTATAAAGTTGATGACTGGTTGTTCCAAAATTAAGATTATAATTTCCCAAGTTTTATTCATGTACTCATTATAAAATCAATTCTACAAGAGTTATCATAATATCCCACTAAGGAGTTATTCAAATCAACATGGTAGATTAGTTTATTACACTATGAGTTTGTTTAATGTAATAAGATAACATATGATTTGGGTTAGCCAAATGATTAATTAATCCTAGCTAGGCAACAATTTATAAAAAAGGTTTAACAATCTATTTGGCCACTCTTTGCTTTAAATTAGCCCCAACTCCTAAATATAATATTTAATCCAATTATGAGTAATAAAATTTATCCAATCCAAAAGGAGGGTAAAATAAAAAATAAATCCTCTTGTAAATTCTAAAAGGAAAAGTCAATCTAAAAGACCACAAAGCAAGAGAGAAAGTTAGGTTTAATTAGGACCCTAGAATCAAAATATTCTACACCCTTGATCTTAGGGAAACTAAGATAACCCGAAATATATTTATGTTATTCTATTATCATTTCATTTTCTCTTTTCTCCCTCATTCTCTTGTTTTCTTCCTCTTTGTAGGTTATGGAGCTTCTAAGAAAATTTAATGGAGATTATTTTTGTTTTTTTCTATCTATCATTTATTTACAACCCCTATGTTGAGATTAAGAGGGATATTTTGTGAATTTCTCTTGAATATCAAATAACTAAGAAGAAATATAGTCTATTCCTCTTGGTGAATCCCCAAAGTTGTGCATATATATATATATATATATATATATATATATATAAAAGAATATTAATAAATTCATTTATATATATGTATAGGTTTTAATCCTGTAAATCGGAGTGGCCGTGGCCCTATAAGCACATATATGAATGAATTCTAATGGAAGATGACGAGAGTAGGGAGTAACAAGCCTACGTAAGGCCATATATGGCAGCCCAAGGAAGCTAAGCCCTAAGTTGCAATGGAGAGGGTTGTGTTTCAACCAGAAGAGCAAGTGCTTTTAGGAAATGATCTATGACCATGGCCCTGAGTAGTAGGCTGCACATAATTTAGTAAGTGGGCTGCATCTAGGACGTGGGCATTACATAAGCGAGTTGTGGCAGGGGTTTGGGGTGGGGCCGCGACTAGGTTGTGACCCCTCCTAGTGTATAATTATTCATTTATTTATTTTTCGTACATAAATGAATTAAAATCTCCAATATAAATATTCTATGTGTGCACGCACGCACGCACACACGCACACACACACACACACACATATATTCTATGTGTGCACGCACGCACGCACACACGCACACACACACACACACACACACACACACACACACACACACACACACACACACACACACACACACATGCACGCGCGCGCATGCACACACACAAGATTAAGATTTATCACTATATTTAAATATATTTCCAACTCCAATCTAAAATAGGGAAATTGTATAATGAAATCTAATAACAGAGGGATGGATTAAAGAGACTATGTAGGATTGGATAAACTAAGAGTAATTTTGATTTTAAAAGGGTAACACGTTGGACTTATAACCACATAATTTCTTTTCTTTGCAAGTAAAATTCACTCAACAACAAATAAAAAGGATATTAAATAATGCAAGTTCCACCAAAACTCTTCCACAATCAATTTCAAAACTACAATCCATAGTTTTACAAGTCAAGTCTTCATTGAGAAGAAAATTTATGTGAAGGAGAGTTGAGATAAATTTATGATAAACAAACAATGAGATGCATTAATTTGATAATGGGTTTCCTTATATTTTGTGATTGATTTAATCAAGTTAGGAGTAAAAATTACAACTTATATATGCTTAAGAGGGACATCTTTTTTTTCTATTTCCACATTAACATTATCCCCTAGCCTTGAGAGTGTTATAACCATAAATCCAATGTTTTGTAAGTTTATCCTCATTTGAAAACAACATTTATATTTGACCACACATACTCTTCAATGTAATAATAGACATGATTAGATTCTTGCAATCTCAAGAGTTAAAAACTCACCCCAATTCCATTATATCTCAAAGAAGGATGGATATATTCCTTATTACAAAACTAACCATTTCTCCCCTCCATATAATAAGCTTGAGTTAGGAATAATATTAGAAACTTTCCACCATAATACCCACAAAACATTCATTTCTCATTCACTTGCAAATTTACAAGAAACACCAACTCTAAAATGCAAGTGAATCAACCTCCCTAAATAGGGAACAACATACCAAAATTTCAATTAATTATTCCCTCTCCAAACAATGTACACTTCAAGGAATGTTTGAAGAATTATGTTCCTTCTTCAATTAAGATAACTTTACACACAAGAGAGGTGGTTTGGTTGTCCACCCAACCAATTGACATCATTACATGCCATCTCCACAAGTGGAAGACATGCTAGTCTCCCTCCCCCATGGGAAAGAGATATTGCATGCCTCCAAGATGCACAAGGTAAGGGGAAAAAAGGAAAAAGGGTTGAATATACACACACAACTCCATAACCAACAAATCTAAATACCAAAACACAAGGAAGAAACTCCAAGTTTTTTCAAGAGGGGGAAGAGGGGAAAGAATGCCCAATAAAATTCATTTTGAAACCCAAAAGAGATCACTTCTGATCAAGAAATCACCATACCCCATAACTCCTTATATCTTCACCATTCCAACATTCAAAGCCTCCTCCTTGCCAAGGTTTTTTAAACCTTGGAAGATCTCCTTGGAAGGGAAGGGAGATGAGTTTCAAACCATATGAAACTCATGCCATCATGGCTTGCTCATGTTCCCCAATACTCCTAAATTCATTTGAAGTGAGATGGATGGAGAAAAAAGGAAATATAAGATAACACAACCATCCACCAACACAACAAGAAAATTTATAAGACCAAAACAAACATGCCAATCCATAATTTTCTTAAACAACATAAAGCAAAACCAAGAGATGTGAGGCCTACCTCACAAACCAAAAAAACCACCTTCCAAGAGTAAGAAAAGCTCTTTAAGCTCCTCACTCCTCCAATATCTCCAAAACTCCAAGTGCAAAAACTGATGCAAGAAGTTCTTACCCCCTCCTAAATGGAGGAATAAAGAGTATCTAAAATGTTCACACCAATAAGAGGGTGACACATGTAGCCCTTATATTTCTCAAAACAAGACACCCCCAAGTCTCCATCATACATAAGACAAAATACTTAATGGAGGAATATCTCAAAAAATTAAAAATAAAATTAAACAAAATCTCCTCCAAATTCCAAAGTGGCTCAAAAAACAAGTTCATTAATTAGAATGTGGACAAGAGAGGCTCAAATGAGAGGGAAAATCCCATTTTAACCTTGAAAAAGGTTGTCCTACCCATATGTAGGGTCAAAAGGGTCCATTTTAGTGTAAATGAGACCCCCAACAAGTAAATCACCTCTTACAAATTATACTTTTATCCCAAATTCGGGTTTGAGAAAAGTGGCACACTTTGAGAGGTGTTGGGGCCCACCTAGCCCACGTTTAGGTGACACCACACCTACCTACACATGATTAACTAACACACTCATCACTAATCTAAGTAGGGAACATTAGACCCTTAAAAATGGTTTTAACAAGAGATTATAATAATTAATATTAAAATGAATCTAAGGAGACAACAACTCAAGTTTCCTGAATCAAATGAAAAAAAAACACATGAGGATGATGGTTTTCTCATTTCCATCCAAATCCAAAGACAAGCAAGCCAAAACCAATTAAACAAGATGTGAAGATTTGGCATAGATGGCTAATTATGCAATCTTGGAGGTGCAAACACTGAGTCCCACGTTATCCTGTGGTGAGCCTATAACTTGCACACTCGATTCACATGTCATCGTACCTACTTGATACAATAAACCAAGTGAAAAAATGCCACATACATTTGAATGATCAAATCCATTATGAGCTAAACCATACAAATTGAGTAAAAAACTAAGATCCATACTGAGATAATTATCCAGAATGACATACATACATAGTATACAAAATTAGAATCCATTTGAAGCACATCACGATAACATCCATATCATCATCACTAAAACTGGCAATAAAAATAATTAGCCAAAATTACGTACATCCATAGTATACCAAAATAGAATCCATCTAAATCATATCACGATAATATCTGTAACATCATCCCTAAAACTAGAAATAAAAATTCCAACAATAGATTAGCATCGTGTGTCTCATACATAGCATGTATCACAAAGCTAATCCATGAAAAAACCATATAATGTCCAAAATATTGTTGCATCAATGTCGCTAAACAAATCAATAAGATGAGCCAACAATAAAATAAAGCAGTAAATTGGTGGGCACTACATCCCCCTCTCCTAGAATTAGAATTCCTCCTGGAAGTCATTGAACGAAATATGATTATCAAACCCTCAATGGTGTCACATCATCCCAAACAAAAACTGTCTCAGCATATCTGTTTTAGTGCACTCTAACTTGGTCCAATTCTTGGACCTGAAGGGATAATATCTGTGATTTAAATATTTATAAAAGGACTAAGATCAAATGAATATAGCAGTAATAAACATGATCTAGCATGAATAGTACAAGAAAGTGTACAAGATAGGAGATGAGAGCGACTTAGCTTGTATTCATAAATATGGGATGATTCTTGACTGAGAACTAGGTGGAACAAGATTAGTATGGGTTTTACATGCTTCATCTAGAAAACTGTGATATGAAAGTGCATCAGATAGTACCATTGAAAAGAGGCTAGTACCATCAATAAGGTGTCTGGATTTGAGCAGCAGTGTCTAGAAAATGGCTATAGGTATGATTTTTAGGGTTTTTCAATGTCACCTTCACTTCACTTTTGGTCACTCTGAATTCACTGTAGGGTTTCTCTATCACACATGTACCTACAAAATGAATCCTGACAACTTGCAAAAAGATCAAACAAACACTAGATGGAATAAATAATGCATATGTTTGAGTCAGAATGACCTCGATGATCACCCCAATGTGATTTTCACTGAGTTCTACACTACATTTTATACTCTATGTAGTTCTAGTGTGTGTGTGTGATTTGAATTGTGTCCCTTGATGCTAGGTTTCCCTTATGCTAGTCACACCAAGATAACATGCTACAAATAATTTTCCCCCAAGATGAATGTGTGAGATGGAATTCATAAATAGCCCCTCCTATGGAGTGAATAATGTATCCCAATTGTAATCCTTGAATGTTTCTATTTTCCCAAGTAGTAGATATTAAGTATTAGCCCTAAATTTTCCAACTCCTAATGATAGTAGGTAAGTCATGTATAGATATGATTCCCTTGTTCAAATTTCTTAATTAACAATAAGAAAAGCTGAACCAAAGTAATAAGAAATATTTTAGAAAAGGTACCAAAGGAAAATGATAGAAGTGCCCAAAGGAGACAGTAGCTCCTAGGCGCTCCTGTCCCTTATGAGTGTTAGTGTCTTGAATGGTTGGAGGGTAAAACAAAAAATATAGAGCTGGGCCATATGTTGTCTAATGTCCAAGAGTAAAGTGGTCATTCCAAAAAAACAAATAAGAAAAGTGTGTAAGAGGATAAAACAATGTAATAGTAAAACATGTGTTGTTAATGCCAGGTCTTCTCACTTAGGAATCGTGCACATAACGACATACCTAGAGGCCTAATGTAAATAGAAAATGTGTGACTTCACGACTATATTTTTCCCACTTTATGCTAGTGAATGAATATTCAGTAGCATAAATTGGATAAGAAGAGCGTACCTTATGGAGATTCGAAGGGAGTTGTAACCGATAGCATGTCGAACGAAGATTGTGAAGTGTATATTGTGTAATCTAGAAGAGATGATAAAGATCCAAGGGGTGACCTTGCATCTACAGTAGAAGTGATGTATGTATGTGTTCCTTGGATATTACCTTTGTTGGAGCGTTTGGTGCTTGAAGTTGTTCCTTGTTCCAATTTGTCGGAGTAAGGTCAGACCTACAAAAGAAAATAACTATAATCAATGATATGATATGATACTCTTTGAATGAAGAAACAAGTTGAGGGAACAATGCACTAAGGGGAGGAGGGAGAGAAGTAGGTAGCTTCAAAGGTTTCTTATTCCGATGAGTGGTGGAAAAATTGATAGTGGGGTCTATAGAGGTAGTCATGAAGCAAGGTGGATGTTGAGTAAAAATAGGGATATACTCATCTTGGATGGACTCTTGGGAATATATACGAGTAGGAATGAAAGAGGAAGAATTATCTATAACCTCATAAGAGGAAGAAGACAGGAAAGGGATCCAGTGCATGATCACAGGTCAGGTTCACCAAATGATTTAAATAAATTTAAATTTTTATAAGAGGATTGAGATCAAATGAATATAACAATAATAAACACAATCTAGCATGTAAATTACAAGTAAGTGTGCGATTTAACAAATTTGGAATTATGTTAAACCCTATATATTGTAGAGTCACATATGATAAATAAACACTAAAGTACAAAATCGATACAAGAAATAAGCTAAATAAATATGAAACCCTAGGTGCAAGAGAGAGAGAGTAGAAGAATTAGCTGATATTCACTTAATCCTAAAGTGTTCTGGACTGAAAGAATGATGAACAAGAGGAGGAGATTGTCGCATCCGCACTCAATTTTTTTTATAATTTCCAGATGAGCCGAGAATAGGGAGCCTAAACTAGGGAGAGGGCACCTAAGTGCTAGAGACCTCTGCTGGGTGCCTATGATTGTGCATGAGCTCGGAATTTGGTTTTTCTTATGTTGTAAGTTGGTCGATAACCTTTACTATTGGTTTCCTGTATGTCGTACTATGTCTATAGAATTCACATATAACATGCAAAGAGAAAGATAACATGCAAAACCCCAAAACACATCAAATACTAAAAAGAAAAGATGTAGATGAGGAGTCAGATTGACCCTAACAGTCATACGATAGAGTAAACTTATGACCGAGTGTTATATTACATCTCAGACTTCATGTAGTTTTTGTGTGTGTGTAGAAATCATGCCCTAGGAAGCTCTTGTGCAAGATGCACTTGATAACAAGTGATAATTAGATGTACCAACGTAGGTAGATGTGTGGATGAAAAAATGAACTTCCCCTCCAATGCATGTATGCAGAAAATGTAGTCCGTTGTCCATTGAGTGAATGTTAGATGGATGCCTTGATGCTCTTAGAATGCCTTTGGATATAACCTTAGGTGATGATAATATATGCTTAGAGCTTGGTACTTTATTTTGATCACATAGCTTTGTATTTATATGATTCCCTTGTTTAAATTTCATAATTGAAAACTAAAATGAAGACCCATAAGAAAAGAAGATGCCCAAAAGATAAAGGAGGCTCAAAAGAGGTGAGTAAGATACAAAGAGGTCGAGAGCACTTATAGGGGACGAGGGCGCTTGGGCCCTCGTGTCCTAGCTGGTCGCTGAAAGTATAGAGTCAAGAAAGATAAAGAATTGAAGATCAGACTGGGTCATGGGGTGTGGAAGACTAGAGAGAAAGCAAGAAAGACAAGAAAGAGGCCAAAGATAATAGTCAATTACTAGTTTTCTCACTTAGGAATAATATGAATATTAGTATGTGCTTAGGACCTAGAAATTTATCCAAGTGCGTGATTTTGTGTCTACATTTTCCCCCACTTTATATTGTTGAGTGAATACTTGATAACATAAAGTAGATAAGATATGTGTACCTGATAACTATGTAGATCGATGGTGAAATGTGCCGAGGAGAAAAGAAAAATCGTGGAGTGATAAGAAATGAAGCATGAAAGCTAAAGAAGAGGAAGTGACCCTAGGGGTGAAGCGTATGTGTTGTGTCATGTTGTACCTGTTGTCATTGTTGTGTGTGCTGATTTGGGGCTGATTCTTGTTGCATATTAAGGATGAACCTAAAAATAGTCAAAGTCATGTGTTATGGAAAATCTGTAAAGAACATGTAAAAGTATGTAAAAAATGTGAAAAATTAGTAAAAAGAACATGTGCACCTGATTCACGATGAGTGAAAATGATAGAAAATGTCTTGAAATAATGTAGAAGAGTTGAGTTATTTGGGTGATATCACGCCAAGAACGAGTTTTTTAGGTGATCTCACACCAAGTGTGAGTTTTTTGGTCAATCTTACGCCAATTTTGAGTTTATTGGGTGATCTTATGCTACAAGAGAAGAGTGTTGGGGAGAAAGGAGTAGTGCTCTTCTCCATCCATGAATACTTCCCAAATTTATACACCACTGCAGATGGTGTGATCTTGCTTTGTTCCGTGCTTGTTCCAGTTCGATCCAACGAAATAGAAAATGGAGATTAAATTACTGGAGGACTGTGTCTGTACTATGAAACTGCTCTGTGAATTGCTGTAAAATGTGCTAATATAAGAAAGTGACTATAACCGCCCTTGGTCATAGGCGCCTAGGAAAGGTTAGGAGCACCTAGGCAGTAGTTTCTATATCTGGGCGTTGGTGTTTGTGCTAAACGGAGGACCCAAGTCAGATTCTAGGTCATTATGTGACTATAACTCTATTATGTTCTTGTAATGTGCATTCATGTACTGAAGATTTGATATGCTGTATGGGGTGATTGATTCACCCAATGTATGCCCCCCATCATTTGGGGTGCATGCGACATCGCTAGGAGGATGCGGCCCAAAGGAGAGGAGAAAATGTTGATATGAAACTGATACCTTACAGGGGGTAGGGGATGTGCATGGTAGAAACCAAGGAACATGGGAAAAAAGTATCTAGAAACACGTTGTTAGTAGAAAAAGTGATAAATATGCAATAGAAGACAATGTTATCAAGCAAGCATGAAGACAATGTAGACTATGAAAATTAGGTTGCAAAAATGGGACATCACTCACAATGTCACAATACAATTAGGGTTGAAGCAATAAAAAGCATACAATCAATGAACATAAAAGATGCAAGGAATATCCTGCAAACAATAACATGTAATGGAAAACAATATCAAGAAAAGTATTAGATAAACATGGTAGAAAATAGTTCATACAAAGAAAAGGCTATAGATAAAGCACCTGTTAGCATGTTAGAAAGATAAAAAAGTGTATCAAGACGTGTATATATCGATAGAGTAATGTGCTAGGAAGAATACAAAATAGTATAAAACCAAACAATATCACCTATAGTGTGTAAGAATGTAAATGCCCCCAGGAGCCTCGATGGGACTGGTAAAAGGTATAGTGCCAAACATCCATACTGCATGTAAATATCTGTAGAAAGTATACATTCATAACTAGGGAACAAGCAAACGCGCATATCTATATATAGAAAGATAATGACATACTAAATATTTGTCTAGCATGTGAAACAACATGTACATGTAACTAGTATAAGCAAGCAATAATAGATGCAACCAAGATATGCAGTATGCCGTGTGTGTGCAATGAAAAATTTGTTAAAGCTATAAACATGGGGTAAGAATCTCTAAAGAAACCCCAAAATCTTTGGAACAAACAACTCAAAGAACCATCAGATTAGAGATAAGCAAGAGCTACCTATTTACATGCATATATAAAGCTTGAAACAAACAATCAACCTCTAAACATGACTATATTAGTTCTCTACTCCATGAAAACTATCTAGAAGTGAACCTATTAAAGCTCTATGAATTAGTTATTGTTTAATGATATTTCAAAAGCTTAAGAATGAAAGCTCACCATTAACGACTTCTCCCATTTACCTGAATCTTTGAAAGGATAAGCAAATAAAGAGTAAATAGCTCAAATAAACTATGAAATGACTCTAAAAATACTTAAGCATGACCTAAATCAGAAATGAGATGTGTGTGTGTGTGTGTGTGTGTGTGTGTGTGTGTGAGAGAGAGAGAGAGAGAGAGAGAGAGAGAGAGAGAGAGAGAGAGAGAGAGAGAGAGAGAGAGTTATTACGAAAAGGTGGGAGGGGTACCCCTCTATTTATAGTTTTTGGTTTGGAGAAATGGGTGCTTTAGATTCATGTGGGACTAAAAAGGAGTAAAAAAGGTGATTTTTAGAAAAACACATTGGGAGGTGTGAACTAGATTTGGAAGGCTAAGTGGCTATTTGGAAGGTGAGATATTTGTTTAGAAAATAAAATTCTCTTTAGAAAGTCAATAAGAGGGTTAATTAACCTAAACAAGGTTAATTAAAGGGAAACAAGCTTATAGAAGCTGGTTAGAGGGGGGATTAACACAATTTAGGAGGTTTAGAAGGGGTTAGAGAGGCTATATTACTAGCGTAGTGTAGTAAATGAACAAAAGACTGGGATGGATAGTATGATATTAGTAATAAGATCATGTAGACAAAATTATAGGTGTCTAAATTTTCCCCTCTTTGAGGTGACATGCACGACGTCACTTAAAAGAAAGTAAACAATCATAAACAAGTAGAAATTTTTGAAGGGGTAGAAGAAAAATTAGTAGGATGAAGGATGCCCCCTTGAGTGTCAATGGGGTGACAAAGGAACTTGATCGATGATCGAAAAAGAGGACAAAAGAAAGAACAATACAAATAAAGGGGAGATAGAAGAGAAAATAAAAAGGAAAAGGGACTTTGAGCTATCCACAAGGCATTGCTATATAAACAATTCTATTCATCATATTGCTAGTAATCTTTATCATCGGTCCTTATTAAAATATAAGCATACAACGTAAGCGTAAAATGCCATGAAAAGACAAGATACAAATAACTCTCCATTGCTAAAATACCAACTTCATGCAACATACATGAATGTAATGCAATACGAGAAGCAAACAAACACACTTAATAGGGAAATGAATACAATTACCCACACTCAAACAAACAGTGTTTAAGAAGGTAGCATAAATATTTTGTTATCGAGATGAAATCCCAAATGTTTTGATAAATGAAAAGGGTTTAAAATGATGACCCAAGCAAGTTGTATATGCAAGGGAAAGGATGGGGGACACTTAGGTATGATGAAAAAGTAGTGTGCACAATGAAACAATACCCGACAATTCATGCCCAAGAGTATCAATGAAGTAAGCACGATAGCTTTTGTAAATGGTTTGGAGATTCAGATGATCCGCAAGTTGTTGTTTTAATACGCGTGGAAATGCCAACAAGATATGAGATGCATGCCATGCGAAAGTCCCAGATTTAAGCTGTAAATGAGTTGATTACAATTTTTTAGTTCATTTTCAAAGTTTTCACAAATTTTAATTTTTTTGATTGGTCAGAAGAATTTAAGATATCGAAGATCTTCTAGAAGCACGCAAAAATTCCCTCGGGTGAAGAAAATGGCATCGAATAGCAGGAAAATGCCTTGGTGAGAAGAAGAACGAGCCAAAAATAATTATTTAATAAAAATAATTATCACGACAGGTAAAATAGAAGAAAATGGCAGAAAATAACACTTGACATATTCGTAAACTACTCCAGGGCGAAGAAATGAATGCTAGGTAGCACTTAGTGCTCCAGCGTAGCGAAAATGAGTAA